>APFE030395228.1:49182-118764 GCA_000404065.3 Pinus taeda
TTCGAGGTGGACGTAGCCCAAACTAGGTGAACCACGTATATCTGTGTCTCTCTTGTTTTGTGTGTTTTCTGTGTTTATATTTCTGCAATATTTTATGTGTTCCATTGCTCCGTAATATATAATTTTCTAACAAGAAGGTCCTACATTTGAGGTCGTTCTTATAGGGTCCAAACCCTCTACTTCCTCCAATGCTTCAAAACTTGCAACTCATTCAAGAAAATCATATACACTAGTGTTCATGATATAGATGTTAGATCATATAAGCATATAAATATAAAACACGAAATCATACATCATTAGATTATAACAAGAATTAAAGCATTAAGATCATAACATTAGGAACAAGACAAAGCTTCTTTATTGATGACTACAAAAGAATGTGGAAGAATACAACTTGATTCGTCCACGATTCTATGTGAAACCTTCCTCTAGATCCATCCAACCCAAGCCTCAACAATCCTCTTTCAAATGTATACACATGTATGCCATATAAAGGAGATGGACATCTCTATGAGGAAATAAGAGTTTCCTATAGCTGGGAGTGCAGGGGGCACAGGGATAAATCAAACTTGATCAGGGACTAACTGGATATAATGTCAATACCTTGTCTTTCTCTCCCCATAAGCCTTCCCCATGAGGTGTATTTATATCACCTCCAAACAGTTTTTTCAGTTGGGATATAGTCAGGCCACAGGCTCCTGTAGGTAGACTTCCAGTGTAACTCGTAAACCCTGCCTAAAAAATAGGGATTTTATATTTTTTCATATTTTAAATCATATACGCAGGTTGAGTATAGTTGGAACTACGTGTGCAAGCGTTTTTGGAATGGCAGAGTCACTTATGGAATTTAAAATAGCGTTTTTTAATACTTGGACCAAGTCTGGAGGGAAAGGGTTGCCTAAGGCCATGACTCGGAGCATCAAGTATATAAAGGTGATAAATGATGTTATAACAGATGCCCCGTAATAGATGAGGTCAGAAGGGGTACATGATGACCGAAATGTATTACGTGTATAGAAAGAATCATGCGAGGACTTGGGAGGAGATCACCAGATTCTAGCCTGCCAAACTAGTGGAAGATATCAAAAGGAAAGCTCATGTCTGAGGTGGGCATACCCATGCTCAGAGATAGTAAAGCATGTCTGCATATCAAGTGTAGAGAGGATCCAATATGTATACAAGTACAAAAAGAAACTAAGAAATACATAGTGGATCATCTTATCATAGCCGCAAAAGTATTTATCAAGGCCATGTCATAATATCACATATAGAAGAATTGCTCAATGATGTTGAAGTAGATATCTTATCACTGAAGTCACATAACTTATCCTCAAAGTACCAAGTCAAAAAGTGGAATGATGGTACTGCATGCAACTCGAGTGCCAACATATAAGATGTTGTTGTGATGAATTGCAACATATAAGGTGGATGGTGTCACTGGCAGCAAACTGGAGGGACTGACAAGTGAACCAAAAAAAATGTTGATGCAACCCAAGGTTTTCATCGACCACCATGGTACATTTCTAAAATATGGGAATAAATGAGTTGAAGTCGACCATGTGAGAGATTGTTTAATTACCAGCCATTGATGTATACCGTTAACAAACGTGAGACAACTCACTGATAATGATGATGAGAGTCAAGGTACCCCAGTACAATCTAACAAGTGCAAATAAATGAGTTGAAGTCAAACACTTGAAAGAATTTATCAATCAGGAGACATTGATCTATTCTCATTGTTGATAGCAAAGGAGTCTTCCACTAATGACTGCAAACCTTAAGGTACTAAAAAATACTCTACATCTTATTCCCAAAGCAATGAGTTGGAGTCAATGAAAAAAATCTACTGGAAGGAAGGCATTAAGGCATCCTACATCAATCCAACACGAATGTAACCCACAGGCCAATAATATGGAAGGAATCGAACAAAGAAAAATGAAGTAACCATACTGAAGCATGTTTCCAATGTACACAAGATGTGGCTAGCGCACGCTAGAAACCCTCTGAACCAACCAATAATGAAAGCTAACACAGAGGTGAGGAATCCACCAATAGGGTTAAATGAAAACCAAGGTATTGCACGAATCCCAATGTGTGATAATGTAAGCTGACATCGAACACAAGGGAAACCACAAAGTCAAAGACCCATGATACTGATCAATGTTGAGCACAAGGTCACCTATCAATGATGGAAATAGAGCGAGGGTGCAGCTCTAGGCCTACTCTAAGAGCAATTTGTCGAAGTCGATAAGAGCAAACTCGCCAGCAAGAAGTCAATGGAGACCTTCGTAACCAGCATGAGAAAAGTACCAAATAGCTGATGTGATACTGAACATAACTCTAACAGACCAAGTATGGCTCACTGAAAATGAGTCAAGAGACACCGCAGAAAGGTCGAATCAGGTTTACTTCCCTTGAACAAAAGCATGACTCAAATTTGACTGTATGGTAGCATATTATAACTTTGTATAAGTTTATCATGTAGGAGGTATAAACAAACTCTCCATATTATTAGAAGTGATAACCTACCGGAGGAGTACTGGCTCAATAACAAGGTTATGACTCTCCTAAGTCAACCTAAAGCCCATCCCAATGGAGGAAAGACTTGCTTTGAGTGCTTTCTTCAAGGGAGACACAACTGACTCTTGCTGCTATCAACTATGGAAGTAAAGTCTCATTCCCGCTCTTTTTTAGAATATATAATTTCTCTTTCTATTTCATATTTGAAAAGAAAAAAAAAAATATATATATATATATATATATATATTATATAATGCCTATGGTACAGTGGAAATAACGAGTATCCAAATACATATGCATTAGTTCCTGGGAGGGGAACATTCTTATGCTCAATGCAAGGTGATGAAATTGGTCAATGACACTCAAAGGAATGTTATTTCCATGCGCAAAAGGTGTCAAGTTGCAGAGGCTAAGTCATTGCAAGGTTGATTTTGCAGAAAGACATGGGAAAAAAGTGGCTTATACATGAGTCCAAGTGAAGTCAACTTAAGGCCAAAAGGTAAAAATAGTCAACATGCAATGCAGCAATACAACTCAACATGTGGGAGCCTATAGGGTATAAAGCTAGAAAGATAGCGAAGAAGAAGGAGAATGAAGCTTCATTGCAAAATTCATGGCGGGACTAAAGAGGACTCCCGAGCCTACTCAATCTTTGCAGCATGGGCAACATAAGTCAGCGAGGATGGTTCTACCATCATGTCATGATTTCATGAGTAGGCGAGTGAAAATGGTTTTAAGAATCATAACACAATGGGGTCGACCCTATGACAACATATTGCAATATGGAGGTTAGAATGCATAATGCAACGAAAAAAGTGATCTTCCCTAACCTATATGACAGTGACGAAAATGATACCTACCATGACGGGTCAGTGGTCATGGAATCGAAGTGGTAGAAAAAATCTCAAAGTCTTCAATTTAACCTGAAAGACAATCTATCCCAGCACTCAAAGCCAAAAAGTCACAAACTTCATAAATTTTAAAAATAAAACATAAACTTTGTAAAAGTGGGTTTTTAAATTTTTTTGAAATTACAAGTTATAAATAGACCTTTTGACTCAAAAAACCTCATTTGTGTTTTGAACAATTGAGATAAAGAGCTCTGTAGCAAAGATCATCAACCACAATCCACCCTATTTCTCCTCCCGAACAGCTACCAAACTTTGAGGTAATCCTCAAATTCGATTTCTCAATGAATTTTTGTACATTTCAAGGATTTTTTTAAAGAATTTTACCGTAGGAATTTTGTTTATATATTTTTACTCTACGTATACGCGCATTGGCCATATCGAAGTCGCTTATCAGTAAGCCCTATACGCGACTGTGTATGAAATGAACCCGCGTGTGTGCAGTGAAAATCTTTAAATTATGAATTTTAATGGGTAAAAATGCTTGAATTGCGGGATGACTATTACATGGAAGGAAAGAGAGCATAGTGCAGTGGATAATGAGGTAATGAATGATCCATTAGCACTACATGCATTGAGAGGGTGTGGATTATTGAAAATTTTGAAAATCCCAAATATGAAAAACAACACAAAGATGTTGGAGATGCTTGTGAATTGCTGGGATTCAGAAGAAAATGTTTTTATGATTGATCAAATGCCCTTGCAAATTGAAGTAGAAGATAACTACTTCATCACTAGACTTTCCCAGATAGGAGAGCCAGTTAACTTGCAAGGGAAGGCCCGAGGAAACCTCAACGTGGATGATTACATTCACATATATTGCCCCAGAAACAATGAGAAGGTAGGGACACATACCCCAATAAAAAATGTGGAGAGTCTGCCCTTCAGAATTCTGTTCTTACCATTGTGATGGTAGCAGGTTTAGCTTCATTGCACCAAGCATCGAGTGTTACAATGAGCCTAGTAGTAAATTGCCTCGCCACAGTGTTTGATTCATGTACAACACTCCTAACTAATCTGAAAAAACAACTCACTTCCATTAAGAAGAGTAATATCAAACACTGGGTATTGTACTATCCTTTTCACTTTCTACTTTGAGAGGCTACCAGGACTTCGACCCAAAGTGCTCTATACCATCAACAGCCTAAGAGATACATGGATAGGTAGATGGGTTGACTTGATAAAGAGATTAGGGGTGGTAAGGTCCCTAGAACAACATTTAATGACGAGTTTTTCCTTTGGTGGGAAAAACAAGTCATTGCCATTGAGGACTACCCGTATGCAGATGGACTTCAGAGCGGATCCAGGTCTAGTGCTTCCACCCGATGTTGCATGGAGTACCATTAGTAAAATTATTTTTAATTTTTTAAAGTTATTTGAATTTTTTTTAGATTTCAAAAATTATGAATTAAAATTCTTTTTGATGAGACAAAAATTCTTACAATTTTTATTATCATGATACAAATGTGGGACTGACAAGACCTGAGGGTCTACCCAGGCATAGGCATCATGGAAGAGATGCGAAGAGTGTTGCAACTGAGACTGAGAGACTCCTCCATACCGTACAAAGGAACTTGGAGAGATTGACTCACTAAGTACCTATGGTAGCGATAGAGAATCTACAAGAGGCTATGTAGAGATGCGTGGTAGGAGTACCACGAGATTGGGTACAACTCTTCCGATGGGTGGCTACTTCCATTGTATTCTTCCAAGATGCATTGAAGAATCAAGGGAAATTAGGTGTAGTGTGATTGTTCTTGACTTGATAACAATTTGTGGAGTCTTTTACTTTTTCTTGTTAGTTTAATCTTTTTCTTATTATTATTAATGCATGTGTGTGTACTTCATCAAACTGCTATCAAAAACATAAGAACAAGAACACAAGATGTTGGCTCTCTGCCAAGGCCAAAACCTCTCTTCTCTTGAAAAGAAAACCCTTTAGTAAGTTTTTATTATTGAATCCTCTTATTTATCAATGCCAAACCCTAGACCCTTGACAAGAATATACTCCAAGCACAAGTCAAGTCCTTCCTCCTTTCTGCACTTTGTTCCCCGACACTTTCTTCTTTCGGCACTTTGTCTTCCTCCTTCCAGCACTTCGTTCTTCTTTCAACCATTCGTAAACCTTGTTACAATTTGTCTAGAAGAGGCACTTATTCTTGGTCTATGATGAGACTCCTTGTTCATGATGATCCCTTCCTTCCTCTTGACCAAATGAGCTTCTTCCTTAAGATATAGGTACAAACTTGGTATGACTCTCTTGCAAGCCTAATTTCTCGCATGTGTGGTGTTTTACTTGATGTTATAGGCTCTTTTCTCATTTTCTTAAGTGCCCTTCTTCTTCGCTTGATTGGGAGGCCTTATAGGCATAGTTTACTAGCCTCAAATAGTGAGTTTCTACTATCAAAACCATAGAGACATCCCTCCCTTTCTCACACGTGTGGTTATAACTTTCCCTAGAAACAGTCTTCTTAAACTCGGTTGTGTACCCATTTCCTTCGCTGCACTTGGAGATCCTTTCTTCGTCCTTCGTTCACCCTTTAACTACCTCCTTACTTTGCTGATTTGAGAGATATGAGTGCGTTGTATTTAGAGGAGTGGACAACCTCTATATATAGAGGATTGTCCCTCCTTTAGGCCAACTTGACATGTATATAGCTCAGATTGCTTCTTTGATGGTGCCTTTGCTTTGTAGGAGACTTGACTTTGTTTGGAGGCATATTCTTTGACTCTTATACAAACACATACATGGTACAACATGCTCTTAAGGTCTTCAAAATTTTGTTTTGACTATTTGACTCACCTATAGAACTTTAACATGTGTTAGACCTATTTCAATGAGCAAGAAACTCTTTGACATATATTATAAAAATAATATTTCTTTTCTTGAATAAATACAAATATCAAAAGTACATTTATGAAGACCGAACCTAGTTACATTTCCTTCAACACTCCCTCTTAACTAGGGAGGTATTCATACAACATTAAAAGGTGTTTGGCTATGTTTCAATCTTGAAGAATTCACATAAGAGAAACCGGATTGGCAATCCATCTGTTATAACATCATAGTAACCAACATTGTTTCCACAACAAGGCCTTGACTGACATCTCTATCTC
Organism: Pinus taeda; assembly: GCA_000404065.3. NCBI lineage: Eukaryota > Viridiplantae > Streptophyta > Pinopsida > Pinales > Pinaceae > Pinus > Pinus taeda. Next base: position 55,728 of record APFE030395228.1, read on the forward strand.
TCAATAGGTTAGAGCACAATGTTGGTGAGACCAATGACTTATAGACACCTTAGTCATTGTCTCTCAAGGTACATACCCACTCGGGTGTTCACTGAGTATAACCTTCTAGGATTATTATTGTCTTAGGTTCCTAGCCTTCAAACAATATCGGTCCTCTTGCCTACTCTTGTATTGGATTCCATACACATCCTCAAAGAGTATTGGATGCTAGATGATTACCCAATCCTCCCATTATTTCTTACCAAGTGAAGACAAAAATGTTGTGTTTATTTCATCCTCTCAATTGAGGAAGACATGCCCAAGTATCCTTTTACAAGCTACTTGTCCAAGTTCCTTTGTAATTGGGAACTTGTTATAACTCCCTCTTAGCTAGCGACTTGTCCATTCATTATCAACTGATTCTTCATGGGTCCTCCAGCTGCTTGATCTCCTTCCTTCCTTCGATATCATGAAGTCTTTGTTAAAATCTTCTTCTTGGTAGGGCACCATCTATTGATCACTTTCCTTCCCGGTGTGTCGTGTCATTTCTTCCTTTGTGGAGAGTGGCTTTCTTGACATATATCAGGTCCTCTTGTCATCTGGCTACTCCTTTTTCATCTGTCCATGCTTCAGAATACTCTTCTCATGGATGCTTCATTGTACTTTCTTGTTTACATGCTTTGATCTAGTAGGCCTTCATGACTTCATCTTGATATTGCCTCAACATTAAATGGTGATTTTGTTAGATGACTTCTTTATCATGACACCTTCGTAGAGTAGAATCAGTTATCTACATCTTTCATATCTCCAAGGCCTTCACAGGTGTCAAGGGTCCTTTGATCTTTTTCTTCCTTTTTCAAAGTTGTCATGCCTTCTTTCGAGATATGTCTTCAAAGTATCTAGTCTAGTCAGATAGTAATTCTTTGTGATCATGGTGTTCTTCACATGCTTGATCACTTTCTTCATTTTCTTCTTCTTGGATAGATTGGTCAACCACCTTATGCTCCTTGTGGGAGCACTTCTTCATTGCTTGCTTATAGGACTAGTCAACAATTTATTCTTCACTTACTTCTTAGTCAACAATCTTATACTCCTTATGTGAGTATTTCCTTTTGTTGACATTCATTGCATTGTAGCACATGCCTTCGACCATGTCATTGGCAAAAGAGATTCCTTTATACTTGATCATGTCATAGAACTATTCCCATGACTCAATAATATACATATAATAACATGACTAAACTTTGATCCATACATACATCATCTTGATTCTCCTTTGATCATCTTAGCTTCATTTGGTTTTCCTTGGTGTGGCTCTTCTTGCTTCATCTTAGCTTGCCTACATATCATCCTTTTCTTGAATCCATGAATGGGATTCCCAATGAGACATCTACTTTTGTTTATGAATCTTATTTTGAAGATTCCATCATAGGATCTTGAAGACCATTATCCTACAAATGTTTCTTTATTTTTGATGATGGAGGTCTTCTATGTTAACAAATTATATATTACAGAGCAACGGAACACATAAAATATATTGCAAAAATACAAACATAGAAAACACATAAAACAAGAGAGACACGGATATATGTGATTCACCCAATTTGGGCTATGTCCACAGAGAAACAACCAATCCTTCCTTTTATATTATCCAACAAACTGAAGAGATACAACCTACAATAGATCCGTTGTAATTCCCTCTTCGCTCTCACACAATCTCCTCTCTCTTTCACACTCAGAATATAGATTCGCTTAGACACAATATAATTCCCTCATATATAGCGAGGGGTTTCCTTCTAGGGAAAAACCCCCTAAATTAAACATAACTTCTATCATTAGATCTCCGCCTAATGAACGGCTCAGATTGACTACAAAATTACAACATTTTACAAGGCAATTTTACATCTATTTTTAGCTTCGGGGGCACTGCCCTCGATCCCTCGCTAGGGGGGTGCTCCCAAAGGTCGCAATTGCCCCCCTTGGACCCCCTCTGCAACGTAAATATTGCGGGTGGCATTGCTGCCACATTATGAACTGGGATCCAATGCAGTGATACCTCTAAATAAAGAAAATAATCAAGCTCCACACCCTACAATCTCCCACTTGGAGACTAATTATAGCAACTTCACCGCTACTTCATTTGCTAGACATTGACTCCACTTTGGACCTAGTTGTTTCTCATCTTCTTCATCATACTTGAAGACTAATTGAAACTGAGCAAAATCTCAGTTTTTCCCTAGTTACAACTTTTGTTAACATATCTACAGGATTCTGGCTAGTGTGTATATTTTCCAGCTTCAATTGTCCATCTTCCAATGCTAACCATATGAAATGATACTTGAGATGTATATGTTTTGTCTTGGAATGAAATGCAGAGTTCTTTGCAAGATGTATGGCGCTCTAGCTATCACTGTATAACCTGCCCAACTCCTGCTTCTTACCCAGTTCATCCAGAAACCTTTGTAACCAAGTCATTTCTTTACTAGCCTCTATAGCAGCAACATACTCTGCTTCTGTTGTTGAGAGTGAAACAACACTTTGCAGTTTTGAAACCCAACTGATAGTTATTCCACCTACATTAAACACATACCGTGTTGTGCTCCTCCTGTTATCTCTATCACTCGCCATATCTGCATCAACATATCCCTGTAGAGCAATGTTTGAACCACTAAATCATACTGCTTGATTTGTGGTACCTCTCAAATACCTAAGAATCCACTTCACCACCATCCAATGTTCTTTCCCTGGATTGTTCATATACATGCTTACAACTCCCACTGCATGTGCAATATCAGGTCTTCTACAGGCCATTGCATACATTAAGCTTCCAACTGTTGATGCGTATGGAACTTTAGACATATTAGCCATTTCTTCCTGAGTCTTGGGACACACATCCTTACTTAGTTTGAAATGGCTAGCCAAAGCTATACTAACTAGTTTTTCATTCTGCATATTAAATATTTTAAACACCTTTTCTATGTACTCACTCTGAGACGATGTTAATTTTTTATTCTTCCTATCTCTAATTATTCTCATACCAAGGATTTGTTTTGCAGCACCCAAATCCTTCATTGCAAATGAGTTCACCAATTTTGTTTTGAACACATTTCTTTCTTGCATGTTAGAACCTGCAACAAGCATGTCATTTACATACAATAACAATATAATATAGTTGCCATCATTTTTCTTTTTGAGATAAACACAATGATCAGAGTCACATCTAGTATAACCTTGTTTAGACATAAACTTATCAAATTTTAGATACCACTTCCTTGGAGCCTGTTTTAAGCCATACAAGCTCTTCTTCAATCTGCACACTAGTTTCTCCTTACATTTTACCTCATATCCTTGTGGTTGTTGCATATATATCTCTTCCTCCAAATCCCCATGGAGAAGGTTGTCTTTACATCTAACTATTCAAGATGTAAATCTTCAGCTGTTGCTAGACTTAAAATAGTTCTGATTGAAGTCATTTTAACAATATGAGAAAATATCTCATCAAAATCTATACCCTTTTTCCGTGCAAACCCCTTCAGCACAAGTCTAGTTTTATACCTTTTTCTACCTCCATGTTCTTCCTTCAACCTGTAAGCCCATTTATTCTGCAATGTTGTTTTACCTACATGCAACTTGACTAAGTCCCAAGTTTGGTTATGTGCTAAGGATTCCATCTCTTTTTTCATGGCTTGCTCCCACTTCTTCCTGGTTTCTACTTGCACTGCTTCTTCAAAACATTCTGGTTCACTAGAATCAGTCAACAATACATAATATAATGAAGGAGAGTATCGTTCAAGGGGTCTACATATCTTGGTAGATCTTCTAACACCACTTTCAGGTATTTCAGGTGCTTGTTGTTGTTGTGGTAGTTGTTGATGTTCTCGCTGTTGATCATTATGATTTTCAGGAACCATCACTTTTTCTGTGATCTCTTCAAGCACTGTCTATTCTCTGTTTTATTTTCCCTATTTCTTTTCCTGCAGCTGATCCTTATACAAAACCTCTTCATTGAACATGACATCTCTACTCCTAATGATTTTGTGTTTTTCATTATCATAAAAGCGATAACCAAAATCATTAACACCATATCCAATAAAGGTACATTTCTTTGTTTTGCCTCAAGCTTTGATCTATTTTCTTTATTAATGTGGATAAAGGCTTCACAACCAAATGCCTTTAAAAAATAGTAGTTTACCTTTTTACCTGTCCATGCCTCCTCTGGAATACCACCATACAAGGAACTTGAAGGCCCTCTGTTTATTAGATAAACAACAGTATCTACAGCATCTGCCCAAAATTTTAAAGGAAATCTTGCATGCACTCTCATGGACCTTGCACACTCCATGATTGTCCCATTCATCCTTTCTGACACACCATTTTGTTATGGTGTTCCTGGAACTATCTTCTCTTTGCGAATTCCATTTTCTGAACAATACCTATCAAACTCTTTGTTGCAATATTCACCTCCATTCTCTGATCCAAGACACTTCAACCTTTTTCCTGTCTCATTTTCAACCAAAGATTCCCATTTCTTGAAAGTATCAAATACATCATATTTATTTTGAATACAATAAATCAAGGTTTTTCTATTTGCATCATCAATAAAAGTAACATAATAGCGACAGCCACTGAGAGATGATACTTGAGAAGGTCCCCATACATCTGTATGCACAAGCTCTAATTTTTGGCTCTTCTTTTCTTTCCCAAGTTTGAGAAATCTGACTCTCTTTTGTTTTCCATAAACACAATTTTCACAAAATTCCAAATCAACATGCTTCAAACCTAGCAACAAATTTCTTGAGTGAAGGATCTGCATCCCCTTCTCACTCATGTGCCCAAGCCTATGATGCCACAATGTTGTATCCACTCATGTAGATGTCAAAGCATTAACAAAATTAGAAATACCATTGCATAAATACAATGTACCAACCTTTTCTCCTTTTGCTATTACCAGGGCTCCTTTAGTGACCTTCCAGGTTTTATTTGTGAAAGTAGTTATGCAACCTTCACCTCCCAACTGCCCTGTTGAAATCAGATTTTTCTTCAGATCTGGAACATGTCTTACCTCTTTCAATAGCCATTAATTTCAATTATTTTATTTTATGAAAATTATACCCATTTCAATGATTTTATAGGGTTTATCATCACCCAATCGAACCTATCCAAAATCTCCTTGAACATAATCATGAAAATGTTTCCTATCAGGTGTGGCATGGAATGAGGCCCCTGAATCTACCACCCAGGCATCAATAATATTTTCTAATGAAAGAATCAAATCATATTGCAACACATCACCAGTTACATTCGCTTCATGATTATTTTCTTGTTGCGCATCTCCTTCTTTTCCCTTTCGAGACTTGCAGTCTTTCTTGAGGTGTCCTTTCTTCCCACGTTTCAAGCACACTATCCCCTATCTGGACTTGGATCTGCCTTTCCTTGACTTACTGCAATATGTTGGGCTCTTTCCTCTTTCCATTTTTCTTCTCGTAGTCTCTACAGTCAAAGCATTACCTGATGTCTCACCGGAGCTTTTCGTCACATTTCCTCGCTAAGGATTGCACCTACAACATCATCAAACTTTAAAGTACTAGATCCAGAACCAGAGTTATTAATGGCCATAACTAAACCATTCCAACTTTCTGGAAATGGGCATAGAAATAATAGAGCCCTAACTTCATCATGAAAAGTTACCCCTACAGAACTTAATTGGTTGGTAACTGTATTAAATTCATTTAAATGATCAGCAACAAATCCACCTTCTGACATCCTCATATTAAAAAAATGCTTCATAAGAAATACCTTATTTGAGGCCAAGGGTTTTTCATATAGTTTGGCCAATGTCGACATTAAACCCTCTATGGTTGTTTCCTTTGAAATATTAAAGGCTACCGACGCCGCTAGGCATAGTCGTATTGTTCCAAGTGCCTTTCTGTCGAGAATATCCCATTCTGTGTCTGTCATACTCGTCATCTTCTTTGCCTTTTCGCTCAATGGTTGGTACATATCTCCCTAGTACAAACAATCTTCCATCTTCATGTTCCACAGTCGGTAATTTTGGCCGTTAAATGTTTCTACCCTAAACCTACCATCTTCCGCCATTGCTCCCACTCGAACTAGGAACCCCTTTCTCCTGCGATTTTATCAGCCAAATAGACCTTCAGCTCTGATACTAGTTGTTAGAAAATATATATTACAAAGCAACGGAACACATAAAATATATAGCAGAAATACAAACACAAAAAACACATAAAACAAGAGAGACACAGATATACATGGTTCACCTAATTTGGGCTACGTCCACGGAGAAACAGCCAGTCCTTCCTTTTATATTATCCAGCAAACTGAAGAGATACAACCTACAACAGATCCGTTGTAATTTTCTCTTCACTCTCACACAATCTCCTCTCTCTTTATCACTTAGAATACAGATATTCTTAGAAGAAATACAATTCCCTCATATACAGTGAGGGGTTGCCTTCTAGGGAAAAAACCCCTAAATTAAACATAACTTCTACCGGCAGATCTCCGCCTAATGAACGACTCAGATTGACCATGAAATTACAACATTTTACAAGGAAAGTTTACATCTATTTTTAGCTTCAAGGGCACTGCCCTCGATCCCCCGCCAGGGGGGGCTCCTAAAGGTCGCAGCATCCCCCCTGGACCCCCCTGCAGCATAAATATTACGGGCGGCATTGCCGCCACATTATGAACTGGGGTCCAATGTGGTGATAGCTTTGAATAAAGAAGATAATCAGGCTCCACGCCCAACAATATAAGATTCTTAATCATGATCAATTTTATTTGATTATGGATGAGGTCCTATTCTAGGTATGCTCCTTCTGCATGAATATATTGAGCCACATATACCATGCTCCTATATTCTAGAAGATATTTCAAACCATGCATTTTGTTCTATTTATAAATTCTCCTAGAACTCTATGTACATCATGCTTCTAGATTCTAGAAGATGTTTCTAGCCATGCAATTTTATTCTATTCCTATGTGCTCCTATACTACTCAACACTTTGAAAGAAGACTTTAAGCAAAGAAGTAGACTTAGTCATAGTAGAGATCTAGAGGATCTTCCTTCTTTTGCTTCTTGTCTTCTACTTTCATTTCTTGAGTCACATGAGCTTCTTCCCTTTTTCTTTTGTGGTTGTTGTCCTTCTTCAATTTAGGACAATTCCTTTTGTAGTGTCCATATTCTTGGCATCCATAGCATTAGATTTTGGACATATCTTTGTTGTTTGTTCTTCGTGGACTAAATTTACTAAATTTTCCCTTTCTCTTGGCCATGGTAGAAAAGGAATGCTCCTTTGATCCCACATCTTCCTTTGCTTTGAGTCTTGTTTCCTCTATCTTGCATAAAGACCACATTTCACTTAGTGGGGTGGCTTCCTTCTTTGCATATATGCTTGATGTGAAGTTGCCCCAATCCTCAGGTAGAGCATTAAGTACTACGGTTGTCATTTATCTGTTAGACATGAATTCCCCTAGCTCTTGAAGTTGACCCCTCATCTTAGAGATCTTCATGCAGTAGGGAAATATTCCTTCCTTTGATATCTTCATTTTGTACAATTCATTTCGTAGAGATATCACTTATACAACTGTGGTTACCGAGAATAGATCTACTAGTTTATCATAGATTTCTTTTGATGTTTCAAGTTTGGAGACATAAGGAATGAGAGAGTCCTTGATAGATTCTATTAGAATCCCTTGAGATCTTGTCTCATCCTTATTATACTTCGCTAAGGCTTGAGTCTGTTCCTTAGCAGGAATAGTAACATTCCCTTTGATGTGTTCTAGAAGTTCATTGTCCTTGAGAAGTAAATAAGTCCTCTTCTTCCATGCAAGAAAGTTATTAGAACCTACAAATTTGTTGTTTTCCTTGCAAAAAGACATTGATGTATATTCAAAAGGGGACATATACTTACTTGATATATTTTAAGATGTAGTGGACTTGCTTTCTCCTTGAAGACTTGATGGTTTGCCTTCAAGTTGTTTTCTCCAAGTGGACTTGCTTGAGATTTTCTTGATGATGTGTAGCTTGATGTAGGTCCTTCTTTGATTTTTTCTTCTTGTAGGTTCCTTTATGTAAGGTTCTTCTTGCTTTTTAGTCTTCCTTGGTGAAATATAGATGGTAGACCTTCTTGTCCTTGAAGTGATTGAGACTTGTTGGCTAGATTCTTAAGCTTTTGTAGATGTCCTTCCTTGATGAGTGTTCTTGAGATGCCTCTTCCTTGATGTGTCACCTTAGCTCCGATACCATGCTGAAGAATCAAGGGCAATTAGGTGTAGTGTGATTCTTCTTGACTTGATAACAATTTTTGGAGTCTTTTTACTTTTTCTTGTTAGCTTAATCTTCTTATTATTATTATTAACGCATGTGTGTGTACTTCATCAAACTTCTACCAAAAACATAAGAACAAGAACACAAGATGTTGGCTCTCTATCAGGGCCAAAACCTCTCTTCTATTGAGAGGAAAACCTTTTAGTAAGTTTCTCTTATTGAAGCTTCTTATTGATCAATGATAAACCCTAGACCCTTGACAAGAATATCCTCCAAGCACAAGTCAAGTCCTTCCTCCCTTCTACACTTTGTTCCCCGATGCTTCGTCCTCCTCCTTCCAATACTTTGTTCTTCTTTCAACTATTGGTAAACCTTGCTACACTTGCTCTAAAAGAGGCACTTATTCTTGGTCTATGATGAGACTCCTTATTCGTGATGATCCCTTCCTTCCTCTTGACCAAATGAGCTTCTTCCTTGAGATGTAGGTACAGACTTGGCATGATTGTCCTGCAACCCTAATTTCTCGCATGTGTGGTGGTTTACTTGATATTGTAGGCTCTTTTCTCCTTTGCTTAAGTGTCCTTCTTCTTTGCTTGATTGGAAGGCCTTATAGGCCTAGTTTACTAGACTCAAATAGTGAGATATATCAGTTGAGAGTTGTTGTTGTCATAATCGCAAAAACAACCCTCCTTTTCTCGCACGTTTGGCTATAACTTTCCCCATAAACAGTCTTCTTAAAGTCGGTTGTGTACCCTTTTCCTTCGCTACAATTGGAGATCCTTTCTTCATCCTTCGTTCACCCTTTACTTGCCTCCTTACTTTTTTGATTTCAGAGATATGAGTGTTTTTTTATTTAGAGGAGTGGAAAACCTCTATATATAGAGGATTGTCCCTCCTTTAGGCCGACTTGAGGCCGACTATAGGACTGCACGCTGACTTGACATATATATAGCTCAGATTGCTTCTTTGATGGTTCCTTTTCTTTGTAGGAGACTTAAATTTGCTTGGAGGGATATTCTTTGACTCTTATACAAACATATACATGGTGCAACATGCTCTTAAGGTCTTCAACATTTTCTTTTGACTATTTGACTCACTTGTAGCACTTTACCATGTGCTAGACCTATTTCAATGAGCAAGAAACTCGTTGGCATATATTAAAAAAATAATATTTCTTTTCTTGAATAAATAAAAATATCAAAAGTACATTTATGAAGACCGAACCTAGTTACATTTCCTTCAACAAGATACATATTCGGGGTTGGACCCATAGATATAGACTAGAGATGTCAAAATATTTTTGATAGACATGACTGGGCTTAAGCCCTAATTTTGTAGGACATTTTCTCCTAATTTTGTATAATATTTTGAACATAAAACTTCTATCTATATAAAGACGGTTTCATGATGTGATGACCATATATACAGAGGATTTTTTTATCTTTTTTTTTTAATGTGATGAATGATTAATATGCCAATCTGATACTTGATTAGCTATAGAATCAGAAAATGAGTTTTCTGATTGTGGAATATGAATAAATGTGATAAAATCAAATGATCTTTGTAATAAACGCACTCTCAGAAATTGGAAATATAAATAAGGATATCTCGCATGATAGATGTTGTTTAACTGACAAACCACCAGTTGTGAATCCAAGTATACTACTAACGAATCAATACCAAGAGATATTGCTTCAGATAGTAAATTAACAACAACAGTATATTTGGAAACCTTGTTTGAAGCAAGGTCGATACATATGCCTCTTGAAACCAACAAGTGACCGGATGGATAGTAAATCACCCAAGCCGCGAAAGCCAAATTCTGGATATGTCGACTAGCACCACTAATGAACCCTAGATATACTAGATCATCCATCGATATCTACCAAAGCAGATAAAAAATATCGATGTCACTATGAAACCTATAAAAAGATACGCAAAAATATATACAATATCTACAACCAACCAAATGCTAGGCAGAAGCATAGGCATAATACTTTTTAAGATAGAGCCCATTTCTGAGCTCTGATAGCTCATTTCCATCAAAATCAACCAATTTGTAAGCTCCCTTTTTTAAGACCTTTTTAACGATAAAAGGATTGTACCACATGGGTCTGAACTTGCCTACCCCCAAGGCGTCTTTGTCTTGGTCATAAACCAGGACAAGGTCACCTTCATAGAAAACCCTAAGATGCACAACCTTATCATATTGGACTTTCAATCTCTTTTTATGAGCTTCATTAATTTTGGCAGCATCTTGAAACTGCTCGTCAAGATGTTCCAAATAAACGAGGCACTCTTTAAGATTCGAAGTGTATGGAAGAAGTTCTACAACTAGTTTAAGAGAAGGAATTTCAAATTACACGGGGAAGATCAATTCCAAACCATAAACTAGTTGAAAAGAAGTGAAACCCGTAGCGATCTTAATCGACATCTGGTATGCCCAAAGCACAGGATATAACATGATATGCCAATTGGATCGGGCCTTATTGATTGTCCTTTCAGGATAACTTTCAGGGATTTATTCATGGCTTCCACCTAGCCATTGGCCTGAGAATAGTAAGGAGATGAATTCTCCTACCGGGAACCCAACTTGAGAGCCAATTCAAACATCATTTTATTCTAGAAATGACTGCCATGGTCAGTGACAATCTCCTTTGGAATACCGAAGTGAGAAATGACTTGGTTGAAAAGAAACAGGGTTGTTGTTTCACCATCATTCACAACAGTGGGCATAGCTTCAACCCACTTAGTGAAGTATTCCACTGTTATAGTAATACACTTATGACCCTTTGCCAAAGGTGGGTTACAAGTTGTAAAATTAATGCCCCACTTTGTGAACGGACCAACGAAAATAACAAGAAAGAGAAGAGCTAGATGAGCATGAATTTTCTAAGTATAAACTTGACAAGGATGGAATTTTTTGACCGTTTCAACACAAGATTTGAAAATCAAAGGCCAAAAATACCCTGCACACAAGCTTTTTTGGGTTGTAGCAAGCCCAGATAGATGACCCCCACAAGCTCCACTGTGGCAATCATTCAGTGTTGACTCGACTTCTTCTAAGGTTTAGCAGCGTCTAAGGATTGAATCAACCCTGCAAAGATATGAAGTGTCACCGATAATAACATAACTTTTCTCTAAGTGACGCAATTTTTTCGCTCATCCTTTGGAAAAGTGAGGGGAAACTTCGAAGTATGAAGATTTATTATAATATCTCCATACCAAGGATCTTTTGAAGAAATAATAAAAATATGCTCATCAAGGAATGATTCCTCATAAATCATTTCTTCTTCACAAGGAAACTCTGATATTAATTCCACAAATACTGAAGATTTCTTAGATTTGGTTGACAAGAACTCAAGATCAAATTCTTGTAAAATAACAATCCATATGTTATATTTACCCCCAATCACTCGCCTACTAAGAACAAATTGAAATGGGTTGACAGCGGCTAAGGCAAAAGTTTTTTTAAGGAGAATATAGTGTCTAAGTCGCTGGACAACATGAACAGTTACAAAAGCTAATTTCTCTACAGGAGAGTATCATAATTCAGGACCTACCAAGCCTCGGCTCAAATAATAAATCATGTGCTCATGGAGAGCATCGTCTTCCTAAACCAGAACCATACCGATGGTTGATTCTGTCGCAGTGAGATATAAGAGGAAATCCTTGCTATAATCGGGTGGACTCAGTAAAGGAGAAGAGGTCAATGAATTTTCAAAGCATCGAATGAGCGTTGAGTGAAATCGTCCCATAGAAATGGAACTCCTTTTTTCAACAATCTCATAAATCCCTTTGTAATCTCAGTGTAATTGACAATAAATCTCCTCAATAAATTGGTTTTTCCTTGGAGACTTTGAAATTGACGGATGGTAGATGGGGGAGGCAACTGAAGTATTGCCTCAACCTTGAAAGGATCTACATGAATCCCTTTAGTAGATACTATGAATCCCAATAATCGACTGGATGTGATAGTGAAAATGCATTTATTTGAATTCAACCAGATTTTATAAAAACGACATCATTAAAAAACTAATCGAAGATAATGAGGATGATCAATTATCTTTCGAGAACAAGCAGCTAGGTCATCCAAATAAGCTTTGATGATTTTTTTGATATCGTGGAAAGTGTAGGACATGGCCCGCTGAAAAGTAGCTCCAGCGTTTTTAAGGCCAAAAGGCATCTTTTTGTTTACAAAAGTACCCCAAAGGCAAATAAAAGTTGTCTTATGCTAATCTTCAGGACGGATAGTAATTTGATTATAACCCGAGAAACCGTCCATGAAGGAGAAAATATCATTTCCCGCACATTCATCGATAATCTCATCAATAAAAGGTGTGGGAAAATTATCCTTTGAACAAGTCTTATTTAAATCCCTAAAGTCTATGCATATGTGGATCGTTCCTTGTTTTTTATCAACTGGTACTGGATTCGAAACCCCATCAGTCAATTGAACGGGGTATATGAAACCCGCCTAAAGCAGCTTCTCAACCTTAGCTTTGATAACTTCCGCTTTCCTAGGGTTTACCAGCCAAACCTTTTGTTGTATAGGGTTCACATTCGCATAAGTCTTGATCTCATGTTGGACTATTGATGGATCAATTCTAGGAATTTCCTCATAAGACCAAGCAATCACATCATGAAATTCTTTAAAAAGATCGGTATAGATTTGAATTTCTTCAGGGTAGCATTCGGCTCTGATGAAAACATTCTCAATTATAATGGGATTCCTAGAGATGTTCACCATAATAGTTTCTGAAATGATAGACATGTTACCTTCAGAAAAAAATTTGTGCTCGAGCCAAAGCGTTTAAAATTGTGTGAACATCACCAATCGATGAAGGACTAGACAAACTTGATTCTACTTTACATAAGTCTGGGAGAAAATATGACCGATGATGCAAATCATCCCATGGTCTATCTATACATGTCATTTCTTCTAGGATTGCTTCCTCAAATGGTAAAACAATATCAAGGTAGTCCATACAAGAAGTAGATTCAACAGTCCAAGCCGAAGCCACATCTCCATCCAAATCCTATGGTGAAAGAGGAGTAGGATCGGAATCTATAGTATTAATGATCAATTGATAAGAAATTTCAGCTGCAGACATGGGATATGCCATTCCACCCACTTGCCCTACTTCTAATGTGGTGGTAGAGGAAGGTAAGGGCCAAGGATTCAAAAAAAATGAGTTTTGAAGAACTCGCTTCGAGAAGGGGCCTTGGATGATGAAATGGAATTTATTCAAGTAATAGGAGAAGGAAGATCAAAGGTACCAATCAATGAGGAATACATTTTGACTCCTAAATTCTCAACAAGTTGCTTGGGATTATTCACCAAGGGAACAAAGGAATCAGAGGATGCATTGGATTCTTTCGGAGAATACTCCATCTGATCAAAAGTAACAATTCTCCCTTCATGGGGAAAACATAGGATGCAGAATAATGATGATAAAATGGAATCCATTTCATAAATCCAATTTCTTCCCAATAGAAGATTATAATCCAAATTTGCATCGACTATTTCCACCTCGATATTGACCACCTTGCCCCCAACAAAGACGAGAAAGGTTGGAATAATTCCATGCGGCCTATGAGAATGACCATCCAATGAAATCAAGAGAGTAGGTGAAGGAACAACTTGAGGAGATATGATATCTTTCCAACATGCAATAAACATGACACATGTGGAAGCTCCCTCATCAACTACAGTTCGAAAGATATTTGTCTTTCGATATGTAGATTTAATTTGGAAATCCATGTGGTGAGGTAGTCTCTTCTTAATATTTGACATGTAAAATGTAACAATAAGAGAGTTTTTCGGATCTATGGCCCCGATCGCAGTGAGTAGCGCACTCCTTTGTGATGGACACGACTGGAGTACCTTTAACACAGACATCGCATAAGGACTTTGAGGCAGATCTTCAACAATGGAGTAGTTCTAGGCAGCCTTGGAATTAGGGTTAATCGTCGAACATTTTGCAAAGCCTTTAGGTATCTGAAGTATAGAATCAAATGCGGTCCTCTCAATATGGAGTGGCTCTGGAACATCGAGAGCGGCCTTAGTCTTAGAGGATTCTGGTTCACCATAATCATGTGATCTTGTAGCAACATCAACATGAGAACTCATCATGTATACATTTGATGGATTTTCCCCTTCTTGGTCACCCTCTGTGGGGTTTCCAGTATTAGCATTTGTGCCAAAAAACATTTGATGTCCTTGGGAAAAGGGGTTAATTAGAACATATTGGGAGTTAGAAGAACCTTACTACACTAGCAAGCGTTGAGCATCCTGAACATTAGGGCAAAGATGAGTTAAATGGTCTCCATTCCACAATTTTCAAGGAAACTTAACTTTCTTTTTGGACTCCTTTTTACCCTACCTAATATTATTACTCGGTTTGTTTGCATTACCCTTCCCATCCTTATCTTTTGTCTTACCTCGTCCCTTTTTCTTCCCATTGGATTTTTGATTTCCTTTTGGGTTAGAAGTTCGAGCAGCGTTAATAGTTGAAGGTTGAGAAGGCATAAGCACTAACGATGATGCCTAAATTGAAGAAGCAGTTTGTAAAGAAAACTATTGTAATTGACTTAGCAGGTTAGTTGTGATATTATTGATCGATCTAACTATCCCGTTGGCATGGGGACCAGGCTTCGGTTTGGCTAAATCGATCTTAGATCAAGGAGCATCAAGCAAAATATTTTCAAGAATCCTAGACTGCGAATATATAAGTTCTAATTGTTGGGATCTAAAGATAGCCTGTTCTTCGGTGAATACTTTGGAGAGCGATAAATCCTTAGAAATTTTTGGCTGTAAAGATTTTAAAAACCATTCAAGAAGGAATTCATTAGGAATATAGTCTTTGATTAGCCTCTTCCTTCTCTGCCATTCCTGAATATGGTCAAAAATGTGAGTTGACTCGTCCTGTTGGAAACTAGCCAATAGCTCATTTCTAGCATCATATCAAACGGGAAATTGAAAATGGTTCAAAAACATAGTATCCAATTCACCAAATGAAGCAAAGGTACCCCCATTAAGCTCTATATACCATTTAGCAACATTTCCAGTTAAGGTACATTGGAAAAGTCTCAGCTTGATTGAATCATCAATTAGGGAGTTAGGTGAACACCAGAAATGGAATTTTGTTATATGGTCAGTTGAATCCTCCCCAGACTTTCCTTCAAATTTTGGAATATCTGATGGAAGTTTAGTGGGAACCAGAGGCCAAGCTGGATTATATCGAATTGGATCATTTGTCAATTTTGAGAGATCTGGAAAATTTAGGGTTGCCAGGAATAGTAAGCATGGAGGAGCTTGATAATTCCACCCACTATGAAAATGATTCCCAACATTTTAAAAAGAATATCCTGGATTTGTTGAGGCTCTAGGTTGCCAAGGATTGTTTGTAGAAGAAATTGAACTGTAAGGAAAACCTTGTGATCTAGAAAAATTTGAATTTTGATCAACTCCTGCCGAAAAGTTCCCGTAACCAAGAATATTTCCCCCAAGCGAAGTATTAAAATGAGAGGAGAGCCCTTGATAAGGGTTACATGCATTGGCAAAGGGAGAATAAGCCTGAAAGGAACTTACGGAGGAGTAAGGCATGTTCCCCTGTTGACCAAAAGAAAATTGATTCCCGGTTCCCAAACCACTAAAAGCAAGGCTAGTCTATCCTTGAAAAGTGTTATAAGTTTGACCTTGAGCGGAGAAAGGAAGAGATCCTAAAGAAGGATTAGAATGAGGTATATGACCACTTCCAAAAGGAAAACCCTGAAAAGAGGTTGAACCACTAGCCCTCGAAGTCATAGTTGTGGAAACAACAGATGGGATGAATAGAGGAACTAAGGGAATTGCACTAGAAGGCATCCCAAAGGGGAAGGAACCAGTGTGGGAAGAAAAAGCTTGGGTGTCGTCATTCAAAGATGGAATGGAGGTAGAGCCAAATATTGCATTACTAGGAGTGATAGTAGATATAACAATAATATCTCCTCCTTGAACTGAAAGAGGAGTATGCTCACTAGTAGCACTCATAGCCAGATTCATGCTCCCAACATTGGCCATCGAAGGAAAAGGATGATAAAAACCAGGGCTTTCCAGCCTCCGAGTCGGGGTCCCAACTATAATAGGACATCTGGATAATTAGGAGGAAGAGGTGAAGAAGGAGTCATAGGGGACTCAAGAATCTCTTCAACCTCAACTTTGTCTTCCGACTAGAAGAGAACCCTATAAAGGACAAGAGCATCCCTATCCAAATCATGACTTGCACTAGGTCTACCTTGTGAAACTATAGCCTGATGCGGAGGATCAATCTCTGATGCATTCACTACTAGTGATTGAAAAAATCACCAGAAGAATTGCTCATATGCCTTCTAGAAGAAGGCTCGGTCAATCGTAGGAGAGAGCCCAGGAAACCTCCTGGATCGACGAATTGGTCGAGCAACCACTTTTAATTATTGAGAGAACTTGTAAAGACTCAAAAAATTATAAAGCTATGACAGTCTAGGAGTAAAGAGCACTCACTGAAATGTCCCTAAAGATACAATCAATCAAGCTACTTTCAGGTATTTCCGCTCTGGATGGTTAGGACCAGACACCAAAATACAAGACAGCGAAATAAAGGACCTTTCGAAGATAGTTTTGGATAATTATGGCCCAAGACTACCAACAAAGATAACATAAACAGTTATGTTGATCTCCAATCAAAAGGCTTTGTCGATGTAAGTACCCAAGCTTCATAAGGGCACCCTCCATAAGTACTAATGAGAGTGATACAACGTCTGCCTCAGGTACCATGGGTATTCACCACCACAGTCACCTATGTGATCCCTAGGAAAGGCAACTAAGGTCGCCACTTCATATCGGCAATCGGGTGGAATTGTCTTTGGTCGAGATCCAACAAGTCGGAGAGGGGGTATCTCTCCTCCCTACCTTCACTCGCCCTCGTGTTTAACTCCCATAAGAGAAGATATTTCCCGATCAACTTCACGACACTGGATTTCACTCTTTTAGTCAACTTATATGTTTAAATTCAAAGTGGCCTTAGAGATTTAACTCTCCAATCACCTATTCCAAGGCTCTAAATGACCTAGACTAGTTGATGTTACTATGACAAATAAAAAAGTTCTAGTTCATTTTAATTTTAGCGCTTGATTTTAATGGGTCTTCTTAAGTCAGGGGTAGAATGGAAGTGCAACTTATGATGTTATGGATGCAAAATAAATCAATAGAAAACCTGGCTACATGTATATGCAACAAAAAAAATTCTTCGATGAAAGAGATTTCTACAAGGTTCTATGAACAAATTTTGAAAGCAAAAATTTATTTTTTTCGTTTTCAAAACACATGCTCACACGCTCAAGATCTACCAAAAGATTAAAAACTTACATTGCAACTATCCTAATGCAAACTAAATGCTTAATTCAAGATTCTAAGGACTAATCTTAAAGCAAGCAAATGTGTTTCTCAAAATGATCAAGAGGCCAAAACTTGACAAAAGGAAGAACAAATTCAACTACAAACTTTTTCCCAAAATCAAGCAAATGCAACCTAATGAAAATACTTCACACTTGCTATAAATGATAAGAAGACCAAAAACAAAACCAAAAAGAAAAAGAAATGCAACTAAATATGTTTTTATATTTTTTCTTTTTAAGGACACAAAGAGTTCTTGAGAAAACAAAAGCTACTAAATGCTTCAAGATCAAATTCAAGCATAAAGAACCTCAAATTTCACAAGCCACATAAATCATAAGCATAATAAGGCTTAAAGTGAAAAGGGGCTACAAACTCAAACAAAATGATCTGAAGAGCAACATACAAACTCTAGCAAACAAGAAAGATTTCAAGAAGACCAAGAAAACTTTTCAAGATTTGCAAGAAAGACTTTCTCAAAAACCAAGAAAAAACCAAAGGTGTCAACTTTTAAGAAACCAAGGAAAATAAATGTAAGGGGTAGGCTATAAGTGAATTGAAATCAATTCTCTCTTCCAAAGGCTTAGAACAGCCAAGAAAATCACTAAGAATCCTTGAACCCAAACACAAAAACCAACACTTTACCAAAGAGCAAACCCTAGGTTGACTAGGTCTTTCCACAAAGAGAGATAGGAAATTGAAAATATGCAAGAAGCAGGACTCTCCCAGACAATTAATGACTAAATAGAAGCAAGAAAAATCATTAAAAACCCTTTACTGGACTCAGCATTTGAAAAATTCATTCAAAACTAAGCATACACGACTATGCAACAATAGACCCGCGTGTATACGCAACTGTTCTCAAGGAAACACATGTAAACGCGTGTTTCTTTGGACAAAAGCGCGTGTATATGTGACTATGTAAACTAAAACTCACATATATAAAAGTCAACAAAGAAAAAATAAAAATATAGGCCTGATCCAGAAGATCATACTTTTTTCCCAGGTTGCAGACAAGTCAAAGATACTGGAAAAACAAGAAACCAAACAAGAAGGCCCAGATCAAGAGAGAAACAACCCAAACTAGGAAATACTAGATGTATTCCCTAATGCTTTGAAGTACTGCTAGTATATATGCTTTTCTTGAATGAGTCGCCAATTTTGTTATAGGAATAATACACCCTAGGGTATGGGTTGAGCACCCCAACAGAGCCAAGGGCATACACCAACAAGAAGCAAGAAAACAAGCAGTCCTAATGCTTAAACTACCAAAGTAGGAAGAAGGGAGTACCCGAAGGTCCTACATTTGAGGTCGTTCCTGTAGGGTCCAAACCCTCTACTTCCTCCAATGCTTCAAAACCAACAACTCATTCAAGAAAATCATATATACTAGCAGTATTTCAAAGTATGTTCAAGATATAGATGTTAGATCATAAAAGCATATAAATTTAACACATGAAATCATACATCATTAGATTATAACATGAATTAAAGCATTAAGATCATAACATCAAGAACAAGATAAAGCTTCTTTATTTATGACTACAAAAGAATGTGGAAGAATACAACCTGATTTGTCCATGGCTCCAAGTGAAACCTTCCTCTGGATCCGTCCAAGCCAAGCCTCAACAATCCTCTTTCAAATGCATACACATGGATGCCATATAAAGGAGATGGACATCTCTATGAGGAAACAAGGGTTTCCTATAGCTGGGAGTGTAGGAGGCACAGGGACAAATCAGACTTGATCAAGGACTACTATCTTTCTCTCCCCCTAGGCCTTCCCCATGAGGTGTATTGATATCACCTTAAAATAGTTTTTTTTTTTTTTTGTCAGTTGGGATACAGTTAGGCCATAGGCTCCTGTAGGTAGGCTTCCAGTGTAACCCGTAAACACCACCCAAAAAATAGGGATTATATATATATAATGTGTATTTATTTATTTATTTTTCTTTTTCTTTTTTTCCAGTTGGGATACAGTTCGGGCACGGGCTCCTATAGGTAGGCCTCTGGTGTAACCCATAAACATCGCCCAAAAAATAGGGATTTTATATTTTTTTCATATTTTAAATCATATATGCAGGTTGGGTATAGCTGGACCCGCATGTGCACGCGTTTTTGGAAAGGCATAATCGCGTATGGAATTTAAAATAATGTTTTTAATAATTGGACCAAGTCTAGAGGGGAAGGGATGCCCAAGGCCATGACTCAGAGCATCAAGTATATAAAGGTGATAAATGATGTTATAACACCAATGTCATGGGACACATATTCCAAGCTAGATGTTGGGTAAAACATCGTATTAGGTGTCACTTTTAGTTTATTTATGGATATGGAAATTGACAAAGGCAAAGAGACATTAATTGACATTTATTTATGAAAATAAAGGAAAATAGGAGAAAAGGGAGATGAAGGGTCACAAATTTTCATGAGAAGGAAATTGAAGGAAGATTAAGAAATTAGAGGCCTTAATGATAAAAAGGCTGTTGAGGATCAATTCACAACTTTTTGTTAGTTCTAGTTTTTCCTCTCATTCTCTCTTGCACACTTGGAGCATTCTTGGAGAACTCTAGCACTAGAGAAATGGAAACAAAGGAAGGACAAGGAAAGCAAAGATAAGAAAGGAAAGCAAGGAAAGCAAGGACAAGGATAAGGTTGGATCAACAACTTCAACAGGAGGATAGTAATAAGTTGGATGTGTGGTATCCTAGCTGAGGTGTGAATGCATGGTACATGCCATTTAGTCCATTTGTTGTCATTGGCATTGGTTTTGCCTAGTTTGATAGTGGTTTCAGCCTTGACTTGCCATTTCCTGGATAGTCATGGTGTGATGGGATTATTTTATAGTTGAGCTTTAGATTGCTGGAAGGCTTTGGAACCGGGTGTGGTGGTATCAATAAAATTCCCAAGGGTTGGGGGTGGAGGTGGTTTAATATTCGGGAATCCCTCAATAGGTGAGTGGAGACAGGAAAATTCATCAAGGTATTGGTGAAGAAATTATGATGCATCGAAGCTTGTTTTGGGCTTTGTGATCCCTTGATCGGTTTTGACGAGATCGCAGTAGCCTAAGGGTGGAGGTGGTTTAATCTCTGGGAAAACCTAGTTTTTTATGTCTTGAGATCCCACATTCATGCTTCGAATATGGCATAGGAGTGATTGTTTGAAAGAAATATTTGGCTCAACCCAATCTATGGTCGGGTGGTATGTGGAAGTCCTTGACTTGGTTGGATTTTGCATAAGCTATTAATAACTATTTTCCTATTGTATTCTACGAGCACTTGTACTTGATATTATGATGATTTGATGGTTGTTATGTCATGGTTAATGATCTAGTTATATGATGGCTATAAACTTGGATCTGCAATGTGCTCTAGTTATGGCTTTGCTCAAGATTTGATAATTATTTTATGGTTAATGAATGCATGGGCTAACAAGTCTTAATGCAATTATTATATATGAGAAGTCATTATACCTTCTTGGTGATTCTCAAATAAGATTCAAACTCTTATAGTCATATATGCATTCATGACATGTAGCTTACATGTTTACCATGTGTTTGATGAAATGACTATCAGGGTTAGACCTAGCTAGGTCAATTTCTTGTTCAATTTTTGTATGGATGCCTTTGTCATCGTGTTGTTTATCATTATGGGAAGTTATAGGCAGTTAAGGGCAATGGTCTAGAGGCTAGCCTAGAAAGATGTCTTATATCTAGGGATTGCATCCTCTTAACTGAAGGATTTGGGTTGCAATAGCATGAATGCAATTTTGTGCATGTGGTTGGAGGGTCATAACCACATCCTTGTAGGCTTATGCATGTTGCTGGGGAGTTTCTTCATTAAATGAGAGCCCCAACTAAGGGATTGGCTACCTAGGGTAGTCCTTTAGCCCCTGAGTGTCTTGTAGTCCCTAAAGGTTGTCAATATGACTTCAGTTTCTAGGCCCTGCTTCCTTAATTGGAACTTGGAGGTTGGGTCATGTCATAGTAGCCCTCAGCTCATCTTTACCCCACAGGTTGGTTAAGGTGGGTAAAGGTGGGAGGGGGCGCTACATATTGGTATGAGATCATGGTTGAAATATGTGGACTTGATGGGCTAGATGCATATCGTTATCCATGCATTGTCATGGTTTTGGTTATCATGCATGAAGTCATTGTATGTAGTTAGTGTTACCATGCATGATGTCAATGTATCGATAAGATTATGCAAATATATGTATCATTCTAATCTGCATTGGTTTGGCAAATGAGATAACCTCCCCTTAACTTTGGTGAGGTATGTTAATTATGTTTGTATTTGGTTATCTAACATGGCATGTTTGTAGGAAGAAGAGGATCAAAGATGCAAAGCAAAATGGTGGAATACAATTCACATGACTCTATTTAAAATTCAACTGAGCAACATGGGGAAGAATACTCTCTTGACATAGCAGATACATTGAGAAGTCTAAAGGTAGAAATAAAAAGTTGCAAGGAAGATAATGACAGGATTGATCAGTCACAAGAAAGGCTTGTTAGGGCACAGGAAAATCAAGTTGAGGTCAATGCAATTATCCTTCAAAGCTTATTAGATTTGCATAGACTGGGACAACCACATATCAATTATGGATAGTGTTTCCAGGAAAAATCGTGTCTTTTCGATCTGCTAGTCCCACTAAGACGGGTAGCTATCTTAGAAACAAACAATTCAAAGCACTGCAAGATTTCCTTTATGTATGATAGATAAGAGAGAAGCAAAGAGGACCAACCTGTTTCTTCTGCTTGGCTCCTTGCTTGTTTCCTCTCTCCCTTGATAGAGCTCGTCACTCTTCTCCTACTTTTCTCGCTTTAGAGAATACCTATAGAGGAAAAGCAACAAAACACCATCAAAGCATCGCAATCTATGATATCATAAACAATGCAGAATCATAAATACATTAACCATACAATTGCATCTACAAATAACAAGATTCACAAATACACAATTATATGGAGGAAAACTCAAAGAACTTTATTGATAGTAGAAATAGAAGAGAGGATTACAACCCAGTTGTCTGATCCAGCATCATCCTCCCAGCATGAAAGCTCTCTTCACCTCATGAAAAGCAAGATCACCCAACAATACAATGTTTTTCTCAGAGAGAAACCAACAGCACTTCCTTACAAATTACAAAATTCCAGCCTCCAGATCTCTCAGATGAGGGATCCATTTATAGATATTTGCAGAGGGGTGAGTCAGCTTTTGGATTTTTGATTAGTGTCATTTCACTGATAGTTCTTGGTTCCACTTGGAGATTTCTTTGATCTCTTACTCATCCCTCGGCGAATTCAGAGAGGCAAGTGTCATATGAGCAGTTTCTAGAAGATTCTTTGGGTTTCCACTTAGCAAAATACCTTTGCATTTGTCTACTCTAGCCCATCACACCCCACAGAAGGCTCTTTCAGAATGCATCGCACCTTGCCAGTGTAACAGCCAGTATTCTTTGTACCCTAAGCATGGAGCAGTCTGTATGGTCCAGTTTTGGCCAGTTTTGAGTGGTTTTTTAGGTGGAACTTCTGGGAAATGATGTAATCATTTGACCATGATTCTTTAGGGTGTGAAACAACACTTTTAGGGGTTTAAAAGCCCTTGTTTTATCGACATATGTGATTGGGGTTGCAGTGCCCAAATATGTCTATAAAAATTGCCCCCTAAAGCATGAGGTCGTAAATCTTTTGATGTCGGGTGAAATGCTTTATCATGAGGATCCGAGGTATTCGAACTAGAAGGTGACTTGTATAAAATACAATACAATACATTATCTTCATGTTATTTTCATGATCTCGCTGAGGCGGGCATTCCCATGCTCAGCTTTATAAATTTATTTTCATGTACATAGGATAGATAATCATCCATTGTTGCAGACTGGTGATTCTTGTAGAGCCATCATCCCTTAGCTTGGATGATCATCTGTGTAGCTACTGTGTACATTTGATGTCTTTATCTTCCTGAATATATCGTAGCCCGGATAAATGAAACTAGATCCGGGGTCTTCAAACTAGTTCAATCTTCACCCGATGTACAATTCGATCCATGTGAAAAGATGTTCTGAGGTCGAACATGGACAGACATTGCCTGATTACCAGCCAATGATGTAAGTTGTTAACAGACACGAGAGGAATCACTGATAATGATATGACCCTCAAGGTACTGCAGTACAATTCACATGGTGTGAATATAGGATCTGATGTCGAACACCATGCAAAATCTTTTAGTCTAAGGCCATTGATGTAAACCTGTCGCCGGAAGTGAGAAACTTGCCATTGAGGCATGCAAGCTTCAAAGTACTAAAAGGGTTGTTCCTAAGTCAACTTCTTGGATAATGAGCTGATGTCGACAAGAAGTGACCCGTCGTAGGAGGGCCTTAATGAATCCCACATCTACGACACGAAACGAGCAAGTGATTTTCTGGAGGTGAAAACGATCTGATGATATAAGGTTCAGGAATGGCGATCATGAAAAATGGAGAGCGAAGGTATTGCAAAGGATGAGGCATTAGCTGGGTGGTGAATTCTCTGAATGACTTCCCTTGAACATATCGGTGACACTGATATGGATTGGTAGCGTTAACCCCAAGAATGGATGGTACGGAGGACCAATGGTGATGTGACCGGTGAATGGAATAACCCAACCCGACTCAATCATGGTCATGGAGTGAAAGTGTCATGTTCAAGAGCGACCTGCTACCTCTTTATTTTTTTCAAGCTTGAGGAGGATAACATATGCTTTTTCTATAATTTTCCCTTCTGGCAAACCTGTTGCTATGTTTTAGCAAGCCTAGCGACAATGAAACTCGCTCTTGTCTGGATGGACAAGTTTGTCGCTATTGTTTTAAAGAGTTTAACGACAAGGATAACTCGGTCCTTTTCATGTTTAGAGAGTTTGAAAAGGGACAAAAAGGAAATTCCAACAGTTCTTTTTCATGGCATAATCCCTTAAGTCCGAAAAAGTATAAAATAATACAAAAGGGATGACTTTTCGCTTGCTTTAGCGAGCCGAAAAAGACAAGCGCTCGATCTTTTTGTAGAATGATCCCTCAGGTCCAAAAATATTAAAATGTAGAGGGATAACACTTCCCCTTACTTTAACGAGTTGTAAAGGCCAATTGCTCAGCAATCTTTTCATATTTTACGAGTCTAAAAAGAGCTTAAAAGAGACTCATTTTTTAGGAACGTAGCAACTGGTTCCAGGTAAGTTTGGAAATTCTCAAACACGGCAGTGTAAATAGGGTGGCTAATAGAATCACTCGTCGCAGTTGTTCCTCAAAAGAGTAAACAATCAAATGGAAGCGTATGATCAGCCAAAAGAATGGTGGTGACGGTAAGAACACAACCAAGGTTCAAAAGGCTGATAGCAAGGCAATCACAGAGGTCGTTTACTGAGGGTGGATTCATTTTTTAATGAGCTTGAATCGGAAGAAACTATGCTCAGTGGCGGGTTTATTTTTTAACGAGCTTGAACCCTGTGGAAACATTGCTCATTGGCGGGTTTATTTTTTAGCGAGCTTGAACCTTGCGGAAACACTGCACATGATAATAGTTAGAGATGTTCAATTTGCCATTAACACTAGATTATTTCTATGGTCATACAACCTGTTCAATTGCTCCATCAAATTGATTAGAAATACAAATACATGCCTTAAAAATGATTTAAAAACCAACATTTTACTTGAAGTACGTGAATAGTAACATAAAAGTAGTTTTACCTCTCATTTTTACCGTTTCATTCAAATTTGGGATTTTTGGAGCTCTGGAAGTGTTCCCCCCCCCCAAATTTCATCAGTTGGTTTTAGGAGATTCGGTGGACTAATCTCCACACTGTTAGGACCAAGTAGGAGCTGACCCTGAGCTCTTCAATTGCAATTCATCCTTTTCTAATTTTGAGCAAGCTTTCCATTTCTTCTAGGCCCCAGGGTTTGAAGAATTCGTTCCCTCCCCATCGTACCTAGTCTGCATTGAAAAGTGCAATGCATACTGAGCTAATCATTGGCCAGTCAGTATACATCTCATCCTATACATAGGCAAGGTGTGATGGACGCAGAAGGGAAAGTTTGTGCAGTGTTTTTCATGAAATTTTTGCCTCTTTTTGCCCAAATCAGGATCCTAAATCATCTTTTTTTTTTTTTTTTGTGTTTCAGAGATTCATCGAGTCAAGATGGTTGTTACATGGTGTGAACGCGAGCATGAAGAAGAGGACATTATTGCCTTACATGATCCAGGTACGGTTACTGCATTGCGAAACTGTGGCTTGCTCAAATTGTTCCGCATATCCAACATGAGGCAACAAATCAATTTGTTGCAATATCTTCTCGATGCATGGGACCCGATCAACCAGGTATTCCATATTAGAGGCAAATGCATTCCTTTGACAGTCAAGGATATCTACTTTTTGACTGGGTTATCGAAGCATGGTGCCCCTCTCTCACTATCAAGATCCGCCCGTGGGGGTGAGTCTGTGAGGGAATATATTCACCAGTCTTGTAGAGATGGATCTCAGCCGAGCAGGGATGGCAAGATCAGTATCCGAGATGTCACTAATCGGTCCTTGACGACCATTTTATTCACCTTTGCTAGATTGGCTGGTAGCGCAGCTCTTCATTTGGCCAACAGAGTTTATATGCAGTACGCCTTGGAATGCCTGGAACCAAAGGTATTCAACTAGTGTGAGGCAGTACTTCCAGTTATAAAAGAACAACTCTCCAAGGTAAATAATGGAAGATCTAAGAACTTTGGTTACGGTTCCATTCTGACTGCTTTCACCTTGGAGAGGATTCCACTGATGCAGCCACAATACATTTCACTAGGATTGCCAGCACCAAGGGAACCACAGATGCAGAGATGGGTTGACCTCATGGCCAGACATGTTGGTCAGTCACAGATTTCATTCTCTGATGCCTTCTTTGAGTGGTTCGACCGTCAGGAGATGGTCTTCGCAGAGTATCCATACGTTGGGATATATTTTCTAGGCGACCTGGATTTGGCGTTACCAGCTGGCGAACAGTGGAGTGTTATGGGTAAAATGATCTGACTATATCTTTATTTATTGCTTTTATAATGTTCTTCTATTTTTTAAATGTTATCAAGACTAATCAAACTCATATATGTGTGCAGACGTTGGGCCAGTGCAACGAGCAGCACGCCCAAGGGTAGCAATTGTCGTTCCAACAAGAAAGGCTGTAGGGAGGGATATCCTTCACGATATGGACATCACGAAGACCCTTGCAATGTTACAGGATCAGATCGAGGGTCTCACCCTTGGTATTCAGGATGTGAGGACCAACGAGTTACCTCTGAGATTACAGTGCCATACCATTGGCATGTCGAGTCGATGGACTAGGCTCTTACGTATGATCATACAGGCGGTGACTTGCTATCACTAACACCATTAGTTTAGGGTGCTTTTTTGCATTTTTCAGTTTTTGGGTCGTATGTCCGATTTTGTCCTGGACAAAGAACATTTTGTAAAAACTATAAACAGTTATATATATTTTTATTTTCGGAGTTTTATTTTTGTTAAGTGATGTGATCCTGATGCAAATGTTAATGTGAAACGCTTTTTCCTTTATAAATGCTGCAAATGTCTATCTAACACATAATTTGCTATTGAATCAGTTAATGTGTTCAAAATTTCTGGAAATGTGTAGATACTGAATAGAATCAAACTGCCTTTCCAAAATCCTGACCCTTAGGAACATACGATAGATAGCTAGATTCCGAACAGAATAGACGCCAATAAGTTGTAGGATGATGAGTTGCGAATCTAGCCTGACAACAAGTCGGCGTATGCCATGTGCGATGGCATCAAAGAGAAGCTCTATCAGTGCATTGTACTCGGTGATGTTATTCGTTGATCGACCAATACATATCCCTCTGAAACACACTAACTCGCTGCTTGGATCAAAAATGGCCTAGGATGCAGAAGATAGGTTCTGGCTACTACGACTAGCTCCGTAGGCGTATCCAATGAATGATTCCAACAGGTTCGACATCTGCAACAAATGCAAAGTGGATTACCTAACCAAAACAATACCTCTTGACGAAAACAAAAATGTAACAAAGCATATCTATAAAGAGATTACTATACTTAATCAAGCATAGTAATGCTTAAGGTACAACCCGTTCTGGGGTTGCGACAGTGGAATCCCATCATAATCTACTAGCTCGTAGGCTCCTTTTGCTAATACTCTTTTAACAATGTAGGGGCCCATCCACAATGGTTTGAACTTACCTTCTCCCAGTTTGGCGGAGTCCTGATCGTAAAGCAAGACTAGGTCACCTTCTGAGAAGACACGGGGTTTGACATTTTTGTCAAATTGCGCCTTGACACGTTTCTTGTGAGCTTCGTAGCCAATGTGGCATCACGACGGGTTTCATCCAATTGGATTAATTCCAAGAAACGAGCCTCTTCCTCCGAAGTTTTGGGAAGTAGATCGATTGCGAGATTGAGAGATGAAATTGCACACTGAATCGGTAAGACCGCTTCTAGGCCATACACCAACTGAAAGGGTGTAAATCCAGTCGCATTCCTCACCGATGTCCTACATGCCCACAAAGCTGAGTACAAGATCAAGTGCCAATTCTATTTGTGGATTCCAATCATCCTTTGCAGCATGCACTTCAGGACTTTATTGATGGCCTCAACTTGTCTGTTAGCTTGCGGATAATACGGAGTAGAACTGTCGTGGGACAGTCCTAATTTGGCAGCCAATTCAACCATCATGTGATTGCGAAAATGTGATCCATGATCTCTGACTATAGCTTGTGGAACACCAAATCTAGAGACTACATGATTGAAAAAGAAAAGAGCATTAGTTTCCCCGTTGTTGTTTAATGTAGGCATCACCTCAGCCCATTTTGTAAAATAGTCGAATGCGACTATGATATACCCATGCCCCTCGGCCGAGGTGGGGTTACATGTCATGAAATCTATGCCCCATTTGGCGAATGGCCCAACAACAACTACTGGATGCAGTGGTGCGAGTGGTAGTATGGTTTTGCAATTGAAGATCTGACAAGCATGGCAGCTTCTGATTGTGATTATGCAATCTTTGAATATAGTAGGCCAGAAGTAACTTGCTTGTAAGATCTTTTGTACCGTAGCGTAACTAGATTGATTCCCCCCACACTCTTTCGGCCTCCTCATGCATGAGGCACCTTCACAGAACTGTATCGACGGTAAAGTGTATCACCGACGATCATGTAGTCTTTGCCTTGGTATCAAGTACGCCGCTATTCGGAGCGAGAGGTGTTAGGCCTAAAGGTTTGGGTTTGGATATAGATCAGTATATCTCCATACCACAGATCGCTTGACGATATCAGAAACAGAGTTTCATCCACGATTGATGCCTTAGATGTTGAATCGTTGGACAATGATGGGAGGTCGCATAGTAACTCCGTGAAAACTAGAGACTTCTTTGATTTGGATTTTGTGAATTCCATATCAAACTCTTGTAGAATAGCTATCCATTTTGAATATTTGCCCCCTAGTAATTGACACGATAGAATGTAGGTCATAGGGTTCTAATCTGATAGAATGGTAGTTTTGCGAAAGAGGATATAGTGTCGAAATCTCTGTACTACTTGAACAGCTGCTAGAGCCAGCTTTTCAACATAGGAGTACTTGCTTTCTATATCATTTAAGTTTCGGCTTAAATAATAAACTGGATGTTCAATCCCATTGTCTTCTTGTACTAAAACCATTGCGATGGTTGTATCTGCTGCGGTGAGATACAACTTAAAGTCAATTTGATAATCAGGAGCGTACATTAATGATGCTTTTATTAGGGAATCCTTTAAAGCATCAAAGGAATCTTGCGCAACCTGATCCCAGTTGAAGGGCACTTCTTTTTTCAAAAGACGTGTATAACCTTTAGCAAGTTCAGCGTAATTTGGAATGAACCTCCTTAGAAAGTTTGCTTTCCCTTGGAGTTTCTGAATCTGAAGCAAATTTGAAGGTGGAGGCATGTCGATGATTGCTTGAACCTTACATGGGTCGAGTCGAACCCCGTCCTTAGAAACTATGAAACCAAGTAAACGACTAGAACCGCCACAAAACACACACTTGTGTGGATTGAATCGTATCTTGTAGTGTCGGAAACGTAGGAATATAGCTCTCAAATGCTGCGGATGATCCAATCCGCTTTCGCGAATGAGTCGGTAGATTGTCGAGATATGGTTGAACGATGTGTTTGATGTCATGGAAGACGTAGTTCATTGCCCTTTGAAAAGTTTCCCCTGCGTTCTTTAACCCGAAAGGTAGTTTATGGTACGCGAATGTGCCCCACAGACATATAAATGCAGTCTTCGACTGGTCCCGTGGGTGGATGTTTATTTGATTGTATCCGGAAAATCCATCCATGGATGAAAAGATTTCACATCCGGCATTCATCAATTATCTGGTGGATGAAGGGTGTAGGGTAGTTGTCCTTTGGACAAGCTTGATTTACATCCCTGTAATCAATGCACACTCTAATTGTTCCTTGCTTTTTCATCACAGGAACAATATTTGATACCCAATCAGTTAGAGGAACAGGGTAAATGAAACCAGCATGTAAAAGTTTTTCAACTTCTGCTTTGATGGCAGCGGCTTTCTTCGGGTGAACCGGTTGAAGTCGTTGTCGTACTGGTTTGACATCTGGATACACCTTGATTTCATGTTCAACAATGCTCGAGTCAATGCCTGCCATTTCTTCATATGACCATGCAAAGACATCTCTAAATTCGCGAAAGAGAGCGTAGTATATTTCCAGTTCAGAAGAAGAACAAGATTTGCCAACATGAATATTCTCTACAACTTTAGGTTTGGTCAAGATATTTATGGCGATGGTCTCTTCAATATTGGACAGATTTCACTCGGAATCCACTGTATTTATGGTATTTGATAGAAAATAAAAAAACTGAAGGATGATTAAGGTCGCTGGAATAATCTTCGCCGTTATCTTGAAGATGGGAACGATGGTGGTATTCTTCCCATGGTGCCTCTCCTATCATCATTAACTAAATGATTCCTTCATTTGTAGAATGTATACGTGACCAAGGATCTGAAGAGGTGCCATATTCTAGAGACCTATCTATCCAAACACTTGATGAGTGTTGATTTGGGTTTGCCGCCCAGGCCCAGAAAATTGATTGCTAAAAAATTTCTATGGGGCTTGGGGGCAATACCTGGTGATGATCCATGCTAACAAAATGTTTGGAAATCTTCTTAATCTTTGTTGATGTAGAAGATACCATATGACAGGTTTCCACCGTGGCCACTTCCGCCAGATTACTCAGAGGTGGGAGGGAAAAAGTACCCATTAAGGCGGGGTCTTTTAGGAGGCCTACTCTGACATTTTGAAGCGATTGAGAGCTTCCATGGATCATTAGAATGCTTCCCGTAGCTTGTGAACTATTGGGGAAAAAGGTTAGTTGGTCAAGGATTGTAATTCCACCTTGTAAAGGAAATGCAATCTTCCTAAAATATGTTGACACAACAGCAGCCATAGCATAAATCCAGGGCCGTCCCAGTAAGATATTGTAATCAAGGTTTCCATCGTTAACTTTGACTTCAATTTCTACTGTCTTGCCCCCCAATTCAACTTGCAAGTTACTTAATATCCCGTATGGCGTGTATGTTCTTCCATCAAATGCTTTAATGTCGTTGATGATTGCGACAAGGGTGGTGAGCCTAAAGTTTTCCAGCAACTCATTGACATAATACAAGTAGATGCCCCCTCATCAATGATTGTTCTATGAATAGTTTTGTTGAGGGCTTTTACCTGTATAAGGAAAGCGAGTTGGGCCTGTAAGCGAGGTTCATATCCTTTGTGGTTAAAGGCCACAATATTGGAATCCGTTAGGTCAATCCCACCTATTGCTAATAATAAAGCTTGCTTTTGGGAGGGGCAATTCTGCAGTACTTCAAGTGTCGACATAGCGGATGGCGATTGAGCCTAATCCTCTACTATATTATAATTATTTGTTGCTCGAGCACGAGGATTAAATGTCAATTTATGTACTACTCCCTTTGGCAGCTTTATTGTTAGTTCAGGAATGATGGGTGGCACAACTTCTGACGAAGTTGTTGTTGAACTACTGGGTTGATCTATAGCCTTGTTGTTCGACATTTGTGGATTCCCATAATCTTTATTCCTCGTCGACATCAAAGCATCATTTTGCTGCTTCGAGACGGATAACATAAGCACTTGGGATGGGGAAGCATGATTGATAACAACCATATTAGTTTCTGGGTTTGGAAACGGATTAGTCAATACTGCTGAGGTGCTTGAAGTTTTTAAAAATTGCTTGACCTCAGCTCGATGTGGACAATTTTTCATATAATGGTCCTCATTACATATGAAACATGGCTGATTAGGTTTATTTTGCCCAGCAGGGTTTTCAGAAGACTTTTCTGGAGTTGAATCTTCCTGTTTCTTCTTTTTGTTTTTCCCTTTCTTCTTGCCCCCTGGTTGCTTTGGTTCTTTGCCTTTGTTGGCTGACACGGCGTTAACCTCTAATGCAGGAAGTTTGTCATTTGCTTTTTTACTAGAAACTGCAAGGGCTTTACCAGATTGAGCCTTTTGTGGTTTGCATAGTTCAGGTACCAATCACGCCATCGCCGGCATGACAGTCCCTGTTTGATTTAGGAGGGGTAGGAATGGAAAATTCTGGTCTAGGAGCGTCAGGGATTTTGTCATAGAGCGTGCCAGACTAAATAGATCAAGTCCAAATATTGTGCACGAGCAATGGCTTGCTCTTCAGTGACAACTCCTCCTTTCGCCACATCTTCTGCAATAGAAGGTAATAATGACTTAATAAACCACTCAGCTAGAAGCTGATCAGGAACATATGTCTTTACCATTCGATGACGTCGCCACTCATGAATATGATCATATATGTGAGTGGTTGTTGTCTGTTTAAAGTTGGTAAGGAGTTATGTCCCTGTTTCATACCTTATGGGTAACTGAAAGTGGGTTAAAAAGGTAGTGGCAAGGGCGCTGAAGTTATCGAATGAAGCTTTAGGCAATTCGATGTACCATTTTGTTGCCGGACCAGTTAGTGTTCGCTGAAAAAGGCGAAGTCTAATCGAATCATCATTGAGGTTGTTGGATGAAGACCACAAATGAAAGGTCAGTACGTGATTCGATGGATCTTCACCTGGATTTCCATTGAATTTAGGAATATCTTAGGGAAGTTTATGAGGAATCACTGACCACCAAGGGGCGTAAGCAATTGGATCATTCGTTAACCGGTTCAAATCTAGTAATTCTAGAGTTGCTACAAAGGGCATCTGTTGATTCAGGTTTGGCAAAGAATACCCAAGATAAGATGGGATCGCCTGAGCAGTGGGTCTTTGCATACCAGCATAATGTATCTGATGTTGGTAACTTTGATAAGGTTGATGGACATAACCAGTATAGAATGGTTGTTGATAATCGTTTTGAAAATGAGTTTGTCCATTACCTAAAGCACCTTGTTGCTCAGGTCCTCGGTAAACTTGTTGGAATTGGGGTTGTTGATATTGCACTAGCCATGGTTGTTGAACCATTTGTTGTTGCCCAATACTGGATGATTGACTAAGATGCAGAGTGATAACACCTGTTTGAGCCTGGGTCGTTCCGGTTAAGGAAGCACTAATCTGAGATTGTGACGGAGCCGTAGAGGCAAGAGGTTGTTGTATTGCAACCTCAGAAATTCGAGGTTGACATACAACAGGTTGTGCTTGTACTTGCGACAAAGTCACAATAGCAGGTGTAGTGGTAATATTTGATACAGGTTGGGTTGGTTGCATTGAATATACAACACTTGGTTGTTGAGGAAGTATTGGTATCCAACCACCGAATGTAATTCCAGTTTGACCTGAATTTTATTGTGAGCTCTCATACGGTTATTCTCGAGGAGGGAAAAATGAAAAAGCATATTGCCCCCCATATGGTGGTAATCAAGTGTTCAAAGGATAGATGGGTCTTTGAAGACTGGGCTGCCCAAATTGAAACTGGTATGCAGGATCAATTTGTTGAGCTTCAACATAAGAAATGCCAGATAGGGTCCCGGAAGAACCAATGGGAACAGACCATGTCGTCAAAACAGTCCCTGGGTGGACTCCATCTAGTGATTGATAACTAGTTGGGATAGATGGTATACCAGAAAACATCATAGGAGTGGTAGCAGGAAGTTCTGTTGCCGCTGTATCGGATGACACAATCCTAGATGTCGATGGTTGTTCAGACATATTTAGTCTATCCAAAAAATTTCTTAGCGATTTGACAGGAACTTGAGATGAAGGATGATTGAAAGAACCAACTTCAGGAATAGAAGGATATAAGTCGATCCCAGCTCCAAAATGCAATGGAGTACTGGATGGAAGATCCTCTACAACTTCTTCTATAGCAACCAGTCCAGGTGGAAGAGGTAGACTGTCAGGTCCGTAAAATATTTCCGGTGCCAAAGAAGGTATATTTTCTGCAGCGAAAGATACTGGACGGGTGACACCTTCTGAATTCTAGAACTCAACTTCCAAATGTCTAGGTAAGTGAACTTGAGTTTTTGGATCAACTCTAGATGGAGTTGTTTCAGGTATAGAGGTTTCTACTGTTACCCTAGGATCCGTTCTAATGTCCTCTTGTAACTGTGGAACTTCTTCTGTAAAGGAAAATGTACCAGAAATGATCGGAGTAATTGTAGTCTCTGATGATGTTGAAACACAGGTTTCAAATAAACCAGGAGAGGTGGACTCAATTAAACGAGACTATTTTGCCCGGAATGGTTTCGTTTCCGGAGTCAAAGACGGTTGACTCGCTAGCCTCCGTGAATGACGGGGTTTTGATTGACTTTCTTCCACGATTGCGGATTACTTGATCAACTCAAAATTAAAAAGGGGAAAATGTTATTCCGAATTAAATAAATTTTATGACGCTTTGACACAACTTTGCTTTTTCAATTTTTAAGAGTTGAGAAAAAGCTAAAGATGACTCTAGTTGCCTTCGATTTTTAATGAGCCTGAAGTGACAAGTGCTCAGATGGACCTTTTCTTCTAAAGAGTCGAAAAGGAACGAAAGTGACTACCCTAGAAATCTAGAAAGAGGGATTACCAAACCAATCGCAAAACTACAATATACACCTTGGTGGTAAATTAAAGAGAAATTACCAAGGATTTTACGTACGGCAGTCAATCTTCCCAAATGCCGTGTTCAATGCATTGCGATCGATAGGGCGGCAGACACGGCTTCCTAAGGATAAAGGATATAAACCTATTGTGGTCTCCCAATATATACTCAATAGTACGGGGAGCATAAGTCCGTACTGGAACTTGTCGTATCAAAGAGGAGGAATCACCCAACCTTCGATGAATACAATAGTTACCAGGTTTTACTACGTCAGAATACGTCTCTAGCCTAGACCTCTATATGTGTTGCATTAGGTTCCAAAGCATTTTTATGTTCATTGAGGTTTATTTTAGAGTTGATCTTTTTAAGAAGTTTTCCTTTCAAGGTTCACCACGTGATGTAGATGTAAAATTCCTAAATATGCAATCTAAAATGATAAACAGTCGTTTGTTTTCTTTTAGCAATGAAAATCCTAGCTACTAAGGAAAGAAGAGTACGATTCTTTCAACAGAGAGTAGAGAGCACACACTAAGTGCACTTTTCCTAAAATATTTTCTGCATGCAGTCTAAATGCAAATGCACATGCATGTATTTGTTTTTCTGTTTCCTTAATGTGAGAATGCCAAAAAGGAAAACTAAGTACAGATCTGAACTATTTTTTCAAAGCGACACTTCAACAAGTTCTTTTCAAAACGAAAGGAAGACTAAGACAAAACTTTCAATTTCGAATGGAAAACTTCTTTCGACACTTCAAATATTGACAATTCAAATCAAAAACAATGGCAAAAGTACAATCAACTATTTAGAAGAGGAATACTTTACAACACTCTTCTTTTCGACTCACAATGACAGTTACGACACTTCTTTGGATCAAAACGACAGTTCGATTAAGCTACTTTTGACAAAGGAGGACTGTAAATGATGAAAAATACATAAAAGCATTCACAAATCCTTATCAATGGAGGCTGAATAATGTAAAGGAAGATGGTTTCAACAATGATGTACTGATCATAAGCAGAACAACTACTGAATAGAGCTGAAAACAAGGAGAAAAAAAAAAAACCAAATTCTAGAGAGAGAAACAGTATCATTTAGTTATCGCACCTGTCCTTAAGAGAAACAGGGATGCATCTCACCTGCAACACACGAGAACTGCGATGCATCTAGGCTGCCATTTACAGACAGTGCGATGGGCCAGGGAACAAAACTGAGTTTGGTTTTTTCTCAAAATTTGCAGCTAAGTTTAGTGATTTAGGTTGAGCTATGAAAAACAAAGTACAGGGGTATGATCTTATGAGGTTATTGAGCTACCACAAGGGCACTTAGGATGTTTGCAAGTTAGGTGTTCAGTTTATAAACCAACCCAGAGATTGACTGAAGCAGCGTTGATCTACTTTTCACTTGCATAGCAAGGGCAGTTCGAAGGCTAGTTGGCTTAACTTCAGGCTCCATCTGTAGTTTGTAAAGCAAACAACAGTAACAAACAAACAAACTGTTCGCTCCCAAGTGGAGTCGCCATTTTGTTTCCGGGAAAACTAGTGTCTTTTCAATCTGCTAGTCCCACTAAGACGGGTAGCTATCTTAGAAACAAACAATTCAAAGCAGTTCAAGATTTCCTTTATGTATGATAGATAAGAGAGAAGCAAAGAGGACCAACCTGTATCTTTCGCTTGGCTCCTTGATTGTTTCCTCTCTCCCTTGATAAAGCTCGTCACTCTTCTCCTATTTTTCCTGCTTTAGAGAATACCTGTAGAGGTAAAGCAAAAAAACACCATCAAAGCATCGCGATCTATGATATCATAAACAATGTAGTATCATAAATGCATTAACCATACAATTGCATCTACAAATAACAAGATTCACAAATACACGACTATATGGAGGAAAGCTCAAAGAACTTTATTGATAGTAGAAATAGAAGAGAGGATTACAACCCAGTTGTCTGATCCAGTATCATCCTCCTAGCATGAAAGCCCTCTTCACCTCATGAAAAGAAAGATCGCCCAACAATACAATGTTTTACTCAGAGAGAAACCAACAGCACTTCCTTACAAATTACAAAATTCCAACCTCCAGATCTCTCAAATGAGGGATCCATTTACAGATATTTTCAGAGGGGTGAGTCAGCTTCTAGGTTTTTTATTAGTGTCATTTCACTGATAGTTCTTGGTTCCACTTGGAGATTTTTTTGATCTCTTACTCATCCCTGGGCGACTTCAGAGAGGCAAGTGTCATATGTGAAGTTTCTAGAAGATTCTCTGGGTTTCCACTTAGCAAACTTCCTCTGCCATTTGTCTACTCTCGCCCATCGCACCCCACAGAAAGCTCTTTTAGTATGCATCGCGCCTGGCCAGTGTAACAGCCAGTATGCATCGCGCCTGGCCAGTGTAACAGCCAGTATGCATCGCACCCTAAGCATGGAGCAGTTTGTATGGTCCAATTTTGGCCAGTTCTAAGTGGTTTTTTAGGTGGAACTTTTGGGAAATGATGTAATCAGTTGACCATGATTCTTTAAGGTGTGAAACAACACTTTTAAGGGTTTAAGAGCCCTTGGTTTATCGACATATGTGATTAGAGTTGCAGTGCCCAAATATGTCTATAACAGATAGGAGGACAGTACTAATGGGGCATATGGTAGTAGGTCTCATAGAGTGCACATGTTTGACAGGGATGGCACGGTCATTTATGGTAGTTTCTTGGATACACCTTACAAGATAGGTAGTGCTTATGGGTTCTATTCTAGTTCTGGTTCAAATAGGTATCATGGTCATCATCGCTACCATATTTATAGGAGGAGTGAGAGGGGATACTTGTTCGATGAGTTCAAAAAAGCAAAGCCTCCTACCTTTGATGGAGAGCTGAAGAAACCGAAAGATGCAGAGGCATGGCTACTTGGGATGAAGAAGTTCTTAGAACTTTAAGATTATACAAAGAACATGGAAGATAGGATAGTTATTTTCAGTCTCAAAGGAAAAGCGAACATCTAGTGGGAAGATGCAAAGAGAAGTTGAGCTGGCATGAATTTAAAAGGATTTTCTGAAAAAAAAAAATAAATAAATAAATAAATAAATAAATAAAAATAAAAAATAAAAAAAAATAAAAAATAAAAAAAAAAAAAAATAAAAAATATATATATATATATATATATATATAATTAATAATAATAATATAATAATAAAATAAATTAATAAATAAATAAATAAAATAATATTTTTATAAGAGATATTATGATTGAAAGGCTAAGGAATTCTACAAGCTGAAGATGGGATCTATGACAAACCATGACTACACAACTAAGTTTCTAGAATTATTGAGGTATGTGCCTTACCTCAAGGATGAGAAGACAAAGGTCCAAAGATTCATCAGCAGAATGCCATTAGCATTCAAGGATCGGATTGAGTATGATGAACCTCAGTTATTGGAGGAAGTAATTGGGAAGTTGAAGCATTATTATGAGAAATTGAAGCGTAAGTCTGAGCCTAAGTGAGATTGGAAAGGGAATGGAAAAGTTAAAGGAAAGTGGCCACCATAGCGAGCAAGATCTCAAGATGTAGGTGAGAAAGAAAATGTTGCTCCTTGCAAGAATTCTAATGTAATACATAAGGGACATGGACCTCAGCCTAGAGAGCAGCAGAATAGAGGTAGTGGCATAGAGCCTTTGCAGTGTTGGATTTGTGGCAAAGAGTGTTGCAAGAAGGATTGTCTATTGTATTAAGGTGGTAGACCTCAGATCTACAGTGCTGAGGAGGCATAGATAGTTGGGGATGTTGAAGAGAGCATTCCTTGGCTTTATGCAACATTTGATAGCAAGCAGGTAGATCACCAGGCATCCATTATTAAGATGGAAGGTAAGCTTTGTGATTGAGTTGTTTATATTTTGATTGACCCTGGATCTAATTATAGTTATGTTAATCTTGACCTGGTGGATAAGTGTGGTTTGGGAAAAGAAGTGCATGTAGGGTCTTGGTTGGCGTAGTTGGCTATAGGTACTAAGAAAAGAGTTCATCATTCAGTGAGAGCTTGTATATTTGAGCTGAATGGTATGTCTACATCAACACATCTAAATGTGTTTTCTTTGGGATGATACAATATGTTGTTGGGTATGAATTGGTTGTACCTTCACAGGACCAAGGTAGATGGTTACGAGAAGGTTGAGTTCTTGGATGATGATAGAGAAAGGAAAATCTTACAGGAAAAGAAGAAGCCTACTTTAATGAGAATGGTTATACCTATGTAGGCAAAGTGCAGTTAAAGGAAATGATGTGTATTGTTTGTACTGCATGTTTCCAGTGACAAAGATAGGGATGTTGAGGATGTGAATGTCTTGAAGAGGTATCTAGTTTTGCAACAGTTTTAGGATTTATTTCCCGCAAATATTTCAAAGTTACCTCCTCATAGGGAAGTGGATTTCTCTATTAAGTTGGTGCCAGGAGCAACACCAACATCAAAGGCACCATTAATCCAAGTAAATATTGGTGGACATACTCCAATTCCACTTGGGCCCCCACCATTGTTTATTTCATTTTTTTTAGTTTCCTTAATTGTAGAATAGTTTACTATTTTTAGTAGTTTTTCAAGTCCTGAACTTCTAGAGCCGTTTTGAGGCCCTAAACGACGTTTTTTGGGAAATTTGTGAGCAACATAGGTCCTTCGACCAATTTTTTTTCTTCCAAAAGTTGTAGTCCTCGGATAGATCTTTCTAACGAGGTATTGTGCGTGTCAAACGGAGATCATATGTCAAAGTTATGACCCCGAGAAGTTGATGTACCAATTTACCCAAAATGGGGACTATGGTTTGGCGCTTCATCTCCTAGGGTTAGGTTTTTGGATGTTTAGAGTTTTCCATTGTTTCTCAACAATAAATAGGCCTTCGAGCCTCATTGTAAAATAGTTCAGAGGCATGTAGCGGCCACATCTCTTCTTAGAGATAAGCTACCATCGCCCTAGCTAGTTTATTTCCATTTCTGTTTGTAAGCATATTTCAGTATTTTATAGTTGTGAATTGAAATATTTTTTTTGCTGCATCTTTGTATGTATGGTTATATCTGTAATTTGTGGCGTTCCTGTTTAAATCCAAATCAATGGTATCAGAGCGATCTGCTCTTTCTTTGCATGTCCCCAACGAGGTCGAGATATAAGGAGTTAGGGCTTGAATTGGTTGAACCTTTGCAAGACTAGCCTCGCAAATCCCGACGGCCTCCCATGGCGGATGAAAATAAAGACGAAGGGGTAGGAGATCCTATCAAAATATTGCTCAAGGAAGCCCTCGAGTGACAAAGGAACGTGATGATGGACAACTTTGCCCAGATCCTTCAGTGGCTACCCAGGGGTGACACATCTACTTCTAGCAGCTACTCTGGAAGCGCCACACCCTTTAAGGTACAAGTTAACTTTGACATTCCCATATTTGAGGGACAGATACCTGCAAACACCGTAGATAAATGGTTAAATTTGTTAGAAGGGTATTTTTTGGTTCATGATTTCTCTCGCAGGGAAAATATTACTTTCGCTCTTCTCAAAGCCACCCCCCACATCAA
This sequence comes from Pinus taeda, assembly GCA_000404065.3. Classification (NCBI taxonomy): domain Eukaryota; kingdom Viridiplantae; phylum Streptophyta; class Pinopsida; order Pinales; family Pinaceae; genus Pinus; species Pinus taeda. Next base: position 96,052 of record APFE030395228.1, read on the forward strand.
GGACTGGTGGGAAACCTACTGCGAGTAAAAGGTTGAAAGTACGACTTCACTATTTTCAGCCGCACCCACTTGGAATTCATTCTGGGCTGCCATTAAGGAGCAGTACTACCCTGTCGGAAGCTATGAGGATCAATACATAAAGTGGACCACGCTACGGCAGGGAGGGACCAAGACGTGCCAGAGTTTACTAATATTTTCCATACTCTTCGCACAAAGTTGGCTATCAACGATTCGGAGCAACATTTGTTACTCAAATACCACAGTTGCCTACACAGGTACATCCAGGACAAAATAGAATTCCTGAACATCTCCTCTCTTGGCACGGCATACCATCCATCAAGATCTATCAAAAGTTTAAACAGAAGAAGCGAGACTTTGGATCTGCGAACCCGAAGCAAAGGAAAGGTGCCCCCAAACCACAAAACAAAGGACAAAGTGAAGGCGGGGTGGCCCAAGACAACCCGCCAATGCTGCAAGCAAATAACAACGTCGCGAAGCCGAAAAAGGACATGGGAAAGTGGTGCGAGTTCCATAAGAGCTCCACTCACAACACAAGTGAATGTCAGGCCAAGCAGTCACTAGTGGCCGAGCTAAAGGTTTCAGAATAAAATTCATGTTCCGACTCTAAGTCATAACCCAACAAGGGGAATGACAAAGGGAAGCAGATTATTGATGCGGAGCCCAACGCCACCGTTGCCACCACGAAGATCCAAAAGGAGGAACCCGAAGATCCAAATGAGGAGGAGTGCCTCTTCCACTTCCAAATGTGGGTAAAGGGCTCCCCACTATAGTTCATTGTCAACAGAGGGAGCCAAAAGAACCTCATTTAGGTAGAGGTCATGAAGCGGCTGGGCTTACCGACCACAACACATCCACAACCGTACACCATAGAGTGGCTTCACCAAGGATGGGATCTTCGCGTGAGCCAGTAGTGTCGTCTTCCATAGAACATCAAGCCCTTCACGAATGAGGTATTGTGTGACGTTGTCCCCCTTGATGTTTGTGATGTATTATTAGGCCAACCATACTTGCGGAAGTGACATGCACTGTATCAATCAAGGCCTTGTGCTGTTATTGTTACTTTGGGAAATAAGTTGTACTGGATACCGGAGGTAGCCTCGCCTACTGCCATCTCTTTGGTTACTGCAAAATAATGCAGTAAGCTCATTTCCAAAACCATGAAATTTGTTTTCCTGATGATATGCCCTCAAGGAAAGAAGAAGACGGTGGCCATGACTTCTAGACAGGGTCCCTCCGCACGACAACTACAGATGGACAAGGTCGTGGAGGAGTACGAGGATATCTTCAACTCCTCCGTAGGGGTTCCTCTGCACTATCAGGTCAAGCACTCCATCGATCTAACCCCAGGTGTGTCACTGCCCAATGCACCAATCTATCAACGCTCTGTTCTGGAGAATGATGAAATCAAGAGATAGATTCAGGAGCTACTGCAGAAAGGTCACATTCGTCCAAGTTCATCACCTGTGGGAGACCAATCTTGTTGGTATAGAAGAAGGATGGGACTTGGAGACTTTGGATTGACTATCGGGCGCTGAACAGGATCATTGTCTGTAATAGGTACCCAATCCCATGGATTGATGACCTCTTGGACCAACTGAAGGGGGAAAAATATTTCAGCAATATCGAATTGAAGTCAAGATATCACCAGGTACAAATCGAACCCTTCGATGTGTGGAAGATTACCTTCAAATCCAAGGAGGGCATTTTCGAATGGTTAGTTATGCCTTTCGGGTTGACGAATGCTCCTGAAACCTTCATGAGACTAATGGATGACACCTTGCGACCATTCACTAACTCATTTGTAGTGTATACTTGGATGACATCCTGATCTCCAACTAGAGTTGGGAAGAGAACCTCCACCACATCCGACAAGTTCTCCAAACACTGCGGCAACACAAGTTATGTGCCAATTTGGAGAAATGCACTTTTTGCATGACCCAGGTTCAGTATCTGGGATACATTATTGATTAACGGGGGCTGCATGTGGATCCAACCAAGATCCAAGTCATTCGGGAATGCCATCTCCAACCACTCCGATAGAGCTCCACAGCTTTTTGGGTCTTTCCAATTTCTACCGCAGGTTCGTGTTGTTATTTTCTCATATATCATGCCCACACTTTCAACAACCATTTGAGGTCGAGATAGATACCTCTGACTATGCTATTGGGGCAGTCCTTACTTACCACAGGCATCCAGTGGCATATCACAATGAGACACTTTTAGACATAATCCAGAAGTATCCCACTTATGAAAAAGAGATGTATTCCATTGTGCAAGCCTGCCGAAAATGGAAGCATTACAACTTGGGGAAGGAAACGGTCATCCACACAGACCACCGACCCCTGCAGTTCATACAGACCCAAGGGAAATTGCAAAATGATCACCATCAGAAGTGGTCCACATACCTGCAATAGTTCCATTTGAATAACAAGTATAAGAAGGGCAGCACAAAGGATGTTGTAGATTGCCTCAATCAACCTCCGAGCATGGCATTAACCACCGTGCGCAACTCTTGTGGGCATGAGACTTCTGATTGGCCACTTATCTACAAAAGCGACCCAAAATTCAGCCACACATACCAGGCACTCTTGGAGGGTCAGCATGTTCCAGATTTTCACCTCAAGGATGCCCTATTATGCCACCTGGGTCACCTTTGTGTTCCTTTAAGTGAGCGTGCCAAGATGATTTGGGAAGCACATTACAGTCAGGTTGCTGGGCATTTCAGGGTAGAGAAAATGGTGGCAGTACTGCATAAGTATTTCTATTGGCCGAATCTTCGACAAGATGTCGGGAAGTACATCATATCATGCACTGCCTACGCCATTGCTAAACTAACCATCAAGAAGCAAGGCCCCTATACCCCACTTCCTACTGCTAGTTGACCTTGGGAATCCATCTCCATGGATTACATGTCAGGCCTTCCTTCTACTAAGCATGGAAACCACTGTGTTTTTGTGGTCGTCGACAGGTTCTTGAAGATGGCCATTATGGTGGCCTGCAAGAATAATATCACAGCAGAAGCCACTGCTAAACTCTTCTTCGAATGAGTGTGGGTACACTTTTGGATCCCACAGTCTATCATCTCAAATCGGGACAACAGGTTCCTCTGTACATTTTGGTAGAGTCTCCAGTCGATGCTAGAAACCAAACTCACTAAGTCTACAACCTTCCATCCCCAAACTGATGACGAGACAGAGGTTGTCAACATGATGATCGTACACATTCTGCACATGTACAACTAAAAGCATCCACGCATATGGGATGAGAGCCTCCACTATGCTCAACATAGCTATAATCGGGCTCTCCACAGCTTGACTGGTCACAACTCTTTTCAGGTGGGCTTGGGATTCTAGCCACTATGTCCCATTGATGTGGCCATGCCATTTGCAGCTACTCAGGCAGATTTTGCTCATGTCCAGTCTGAAACAGATAACACAAACAACTTCATTGAGCACATCCAACATATTTTCCAGCAGGTCCACGACATTCTGGAGAAATCAAATGCCAAATACAAGCAGCGACATGAACAACATTAGGTGCCACACAAGTTTCAAGTGGGCGACAAAGTCTGGTTGCATTTGCAAAAGGAATGCCTTACCAAAGCCTATCAGAAACTCAGACCACTCTAATATGGTCCTTACACCATTACCAAGGTTGTGGCAGATAATGCATTTGAGCTCAACATTCCCCCATTCCTTGGTACACCCAGTGTTCAATGTGGAATGCCTTTGGCCATACTTTCCACCATTACTCGACACATCCGACATTTCAGAATAACTCACACCGATAGAGTTAAATCTAGATTGCATGGAACAAGATGCAACTGATCAAATCATGGACACACGGATGCACAATTGCTAGCAGAAGATCCAACTATATCAAGTTGTCAAAGCAGGCCAACTCCTTCACTAGGGGAAGTGGCTCACGAGGGACCAAGTTCAGTAGAAGTTTCCTCATCTCATGGAGGAACTCAACACAATGTGGACCATTGCTTCCTAAGGGGGAGGGGGGTGGGAATGATCCAGGTGAATATTGGTGGCCACCCGCCAATTCCACTTTGACCCCCACCATTGTTTCTTTCAGTTTTTTAGTTTCCTTAATTGTAGCACAGTTTACTATTTTTAGCCGTTTTTTAGGTCCTGAACTTCCGAAGCCGTTTTGAGGCCCTAAATGACATTTTTGGGGAAAATTGGGAGCAACATGGGTCCTTGGACCGATGTTTCTCTTCCCAAAGTTGTATTCCTCGCACAGATCTTTCTAACGACATATTATGCATGTCAAACGGAGAGCATATGCCAAAGTTACAACCCCGGGAAGTTGATGTACAAATTTATCCAAAATAGGGCCCATGGTTTGGCGCTTCTTCTACTAGGGTTAGATTTTTGGATGTTTAGGGTTTTCTATTATTTCTCAACAATAAATAGGCCTTTGAGCCTCATTATAAGACAGTTCAGAGGCATGTAGCCGCCACATCTCTTCTCAGAGATAAGCTACAATCGCCCTAGCTAGTTTATTTCCATTTCTGTTTGTAAGCATATTTCATTATTTTACACTAATGAAATGAAATATTGTTTCTGCTACATCTTTGTATGTATGGTTATATATGTAATTTGTTGCATTCCTATCTAAATTTGGATCAGTGGTATCAGAGCAGTTTGCTCTTTCTCTGTCTTTCTTTGCATGTTCGCAACGAGGTCAAGATATAAGGAGTTAGAGCTTAAACTGTTCGAACCTTTACAAGACCAGCTTCGCAAATCCCGACGGCCTCCCATGGTGGATGAAAAGAAAGACAAGGAGGTAGGAGATCCTATCAAAATATTGCTCGAAGAGGCCCTCGAGCAACAAAGGAATGTGATGATGGACAACTTTGCCCAGATCCTTCAGCGGCTACCCACGGGTGACACATCTACTTCCAGCAGCTACTTTGGAAGCGCCACACCCTTTAAGGTACAAGTTAACATTGAAATTCTCATATTTGAGGGTCATATAGATACAATCGTCGTAGATAAATGGTTAAATCTGCTAGAAGGGTATTTTTCGGTACATGATTTTTTCGGTTGGGAAAAGATTACTTTCGCTCTTCTCAAAGCCACCCCCACGTCAAGGACTAGTGGGAAACCTATTGCGAGCAGAAGGATGAAAGTACGACCTCACTGTTTTCAACCTCACCCACTTGGAATTCATTCTGGGCTGCCATCAAGGAGCAGTACTACCCTGTTGGAAGCTATGAGGATCAATACATAAAGTGGACCACGTTGCGACAGGGAAGGGACCAATTCGTGCCAGAGTTTACCAATATTTTCCATACCCTTCGCACAAAGTTGGGTATCAAGGATTCAGAGTAGCATTTGGTACTCAAATACTGCGACTACCTACACAGGTACATCCAGGATGAAATAGAATTCTTGAACATCTCCTCTCTCGGCACAACATACCGTTATGCCGTCAAGATCGAGAAAAAGTTTAAACAGAAGAAGCGAGACTTTGGATCTGCAAACCCGAAGCAAGGGAAAGGTGCCCCCAAACCGCAAAACAAAGGACAAAGCCAAGGCAGAGCGGCCTAAGACAACCCGCCAAAGCTGCAAGAAAAGAACAGTCGCGAAGCCAAACAAGGACACGGGAAAGTGGTGTGAGTTCCATAAGAGCTCCGCTCACAACACAATTGAGTGTTGGGCTAAGCAGTCACTGGTGGCCTAGCTAAAGGATGGGACTTGGAGACTCTGAATTGACTATCGAGCACTGAACAAGATAATTGTCCGTAATAGGTACCTGATCCCATGGATTGATAACCTCCTGGACCAACTGAAGGGGGAAAAATATTTCAGCAAGATCAATTTGAATTCGGGATATCACCAAGTACCAATCGAACACTCTGATGTGTGGAAGATTGCCTTCAAAGCCAAGGAGGGCCTTTTCGAATGGTTGGTTATGCCTTTGGGGTTGTCGAATGCTCCTGCAACCTTCATGAGGCTAATGGATGACATCTTGTGGCCATTCACCAACTTATTTGTAGTGGTATATTTCGATGACATCCTGATCTTCACCCAGAGTTGGGAAGAGCACCTCGAACACATCTGACAGGTTCTCCAAACACTGTGGCAACACAACTTATGTGCCAATTTGGAGAAATGCACTTTTGGCATGACCCAGGTTTAGTATCTTGGATACATTATTGATGAATGGGGGCTGCATGTGGATCTAGCCAAGATCCAATTCATTCAGGATTGGCCATCTCCAACCACTCTGACAGAGCTCCACAGCTTTCTGAGTCTTGCCAACTTCTGCTGCAAGTTCATGTTCGGATTTTCTCATATCACTTGGCTCTTGAGTCAAGCCACCAAGGAAGGTGCAAAAGAAAAATTCTTTTGGTTTGAATCTCAACAAAAGGCATTAATAATGGTGTTATTTGGTGTGATTGTTTCTGTTTCCTTCAGTTGTTGATGTGTAATATGTTGAGCATGCACTAGTGTTTATTTTCAGTTTTTACATTGTAAATAACATGTTAAGTAACGAAACAAGTAGGTAGGAATAAATCAGATAAAGTGCATGGAGGGTTTCTAACTGATAGACTTAGAAACTGCACAGGCATTTAGTGGCATATCACAGTGAGACACTTTCAAACACAATTCTGAAGCATCCCGCTTATGACAAAGAGATGTATTCCATTGTGTAGGCCTGCCGACAATGGAAGCATTACATTTTGGGGAAGGAAACGGTCATCCACACAAACCACCGGCCCCTATAGTTCATATAGACCCAAGGGAAATTGTAGAATGATCGCCATCAGAAGTGGTCCACATACCTGCAACAATTCCATTTTAAATATCAAGTATAAGAAGGGAAACACTAATAATGTTGCAAATTACCTCAGTCGACCACCGATCATGACGTTAACCACCGTGCTCAACTCTTGTGTGAATGAGACTTCTGATTAGCCACTTCTCTACAAAAGCTACTAAAAATTTGGCCACACATACCATGCACTCTGGGAGGGTCAGCATGTTCTAGATTTTCACCTCCAGGATGCCCTGTTATGCTACCTAGGTCACCTTTGTGTTCCTTCAAGCGATCGTGCCAAGATGATTTGGGAAGTACATTACAGTCAGGCTGTTGGGCATTTTAGGGTCGAGAAAATGGTGGCAGTATTGTAGAAGTATTTCTATTGGCCAAATCTTCGACAGGATGTCGGGAAGTACATCAGACCATGCACTTCCTATGCCATTGCCAAACCGACCATTAAGAAGCAAGGCCTCTATACCTCGCTTCTTACCCCTATTCAACCTTAGGAATCCATCTCCATGGATTACATGTCCGGCCTTCCTTTTACCAAGCATGGAAACGACTGTGTTTTTGTCGTCGTCGATAGGTTCTCGAAGATGGCCATTATGGTTGCTGCAAGAAGAATATCACATCAGAAGCCACTGTTAAACTCTTATTTGAACAAGTGTGGGTACACTTTGGGATCCCACAATCTATCATCTTAGATCGGGATAGTAGGTCCCTCAGTACATTTTGGTCCAGTCTCTGGTCGATGCTGGACACCAAACTCATTAAGTTCATAGCCTTCCATCCCCAAACTGATGGCAAGATAGAGGTTGTCAACATGATGATCGTACACGTTCTGCGCATGTACAACTCAAAGCATCCACGCACATGGGATGAGAGCCTCCCCTATGTTTAGCACAACTATAACTAGGCTCTCCACAGCTCGACTGGCCACAACCCTTTTAAGGTGGGCTTAGGATTCCAACCACTATGTCCCATTGATGTGGCCATGTCATTTGCAGCTACTCAGGCAGATTCTGCTCATGTCCAGTCCGAAACAGATAAGGCAAACATCTTCATTGAGCACATCCAACGTATTCGCCAGTAGGTCCACGACATTCTGGAGAAATCAAATGCCAAGTACAAGTAGCGACATGATCAACATCGAGTGCCACACAAGTTTCATGTGGGTGATAAAGTCTGGTTGCATTTGCAAAAGGAATGCCTTACTCGAGCCTATCGTAAACTCAGACCACTCCGATATGGTCCTTACACCATTACCAAGGTTATGGGAGATAATGCATTTGAGATCAGCATTCCCCCATTCCTTGTCCTGCACCTAGTATTCAATGTGGACCGCCTTCGGCCATACTTTCCAACATTACGCGACACATCCAACATTGCAGAACAACACACACCCACAAAGTTAAATCCAGATTGCATGGAACAAGCTGCAACTGATCGGATCATGAATACAAATATCAAGCACACTCGCCAGTAGAAGATCCAATTGTATTGAGTTGTCAAAGCAAGCCAACTCCTTCACCAGGGCAAGTGGCTCACAAGGGACCAAGTTTAGGAGAATTTTCCTCATCTCATGGAGGAACTAAATGCAATAGGGACCATTGCTTCCTAAGGGGGGAGGAAAGATCCAGGTGGATATTGGTGGCCACCTACCAATTCCACTTGGACCCCCACCATTGTTTATTTCAGTTTTTCAGTCTCCTTAATTGTAGCACAATTTACTATTTTTAGTAATTTTTCAGGTCCTGAACTTCCGAAGCCGTTTTGAGGCCCTAAAAAACGTTTTTTGGGAAAACTAGGAGCAACATGGGCCACTAGACTAATGTTGTGCTTCCCAAAGTTGTAGTCCTCGAACAAATCTTTCTAACGAGGTATTGTGCACATCAAACGGAGATCATATGCCAAAGTTACGACCCCGGGAAGTTAATGTACCAATTTACCCAAAACAGGGCCCATGGTTTGGCGCTTCATCACCTAGGGTTAGGTTTTTGGATGTTTAAGGTTTTCCATTATTTCTCAACATTAAATAGGCCTTCGAGCCTCATTGTAAGACAGTTCAAAGGCATTTAGCCACCACATCTCTTCTGAGAGATAAGCTACCATCGCCCTAACTAGTTTATTTCCATTTATGTTTGTAAGCATATTTCAGTATTTTATAGTAATGAAATGAAGTATTGTTTCTGTTGCATCTTTATATGTATGGTTATATCTGTAATTTGTTGCGTTCCTGTTTCAATCTGAATCAGTGGTATTAGAGCGGTCTGCTCTTTCTCTGTTTTTCTTTGCATGTCCCCAACGAGGTCGGGATATAAGGAGTTAGGGCTTGAACTGGTCGAACCTTTGCAAGACCAAACTCGCAAATCCCGACGGCCTCCCATGGTGAATGAAAAGAGCAATGAGGGGGCAAGAGATCCTATCAAAATATTGCTTGAAGAGGCCCTCGAGCGACAAAGGAATACAATGATGGACAACTTTGCCCAGATCCTTCTGTGACTACCCAAGGGCAACACATCTACTTCCAGCAGCTACTCCGGAAGTGCCATACCCTTTAAGGTACAAGTTAACTTTGACATTCCCATATTTGAGGGTCGAATAGATGCAAACGTCGTAGATAAATGGTTAAATCTACTAGAAGGGTATTTTTTGGTTCATGATTTTTCCAGCTGGGAAAAGATTACTTTCGCTCTTCTCAAAGCCACCCCCCACATCAAGGACTAGTGGGAAACCTACTGTGAGCAGAAGGATGAAAGTACAACCTCACTATTTTAAGTCGCACCCACTTGGAATTCATTCCAAGCTACCATCAAGGAGCATTACTACCCTGTCGAAAGCTATGAGGATCAATACATAAAGTGTACCACGCTGCGGTAGGGAAGGGACAAAAACGTGCCGGATTTTACCAATATTTTCCATACCCTTCACACAAAGTTGGGTATCAAGGATTCAGAGCAGCATTTGGTACTCAAATACCGTGGCTGTCTGCATAGGTACATCCAGGACGAAATAGAATTCATGAACATCTCCTTGCTCGGCATGGCATAATGTTATGCCGTCAAGATCGAGCAAAAGTTTAAACAGAAGAACCGAGACTTTGGATCTGCGACCCCAAAGTAAGGGAAAGGTGCCCCCAAACCGCAGAACAAAGGACAAAGCCAAGGCGGGGCAACCCAAGACAACCCGCCAAAGCTGCAAGCAAAGAATAGTGTCGTGAAGCCGAAAAAGGACACGGGAAAGTGGTGTGAGTTCCATAAGAGCTCCATTGACAACACAAGTGAGTGTCGAGCCAAGCAATCACTAGTGGTTGAGCTAAAGGTTTCAGAATCAGATGCACATTATGATTCTGAGTCAGAACCCGACAAGGGGAATGGAAAAGGGAAGCATATTATCGATGCGGAGCCCAACACCATCGTTGCCACCACGAAGATCCAGAAGGAGGAACCCGAAGATCTAGAGGAGGAGGAGGAGCACCTCTTCCACTCTTAAATGTGGTAAAGGGCTCTTCGCTATAGTTCATTGTGGACAGCGTGAGCCAAAAGAACCTCATTTCGGTAGAGGTCATGAAGCATCTAGGCTTACCAACCACAGCACATCCACAACTGTACACCATAAGGTGGCTTCACCAAGGACGGGATCTTCACGTGAGCCAGCAATGTCGCCTTCCATACAACATCAAGCCCTTCACAGATGAGGTATTGTGTGACGTTTCCCCCCTTGATGTTTGTGATGTATTATTAGGCCAACCATACTTGTGGAAGCGACATGCTATGTATGAATCAAGGCCTCGTGTTGTTATTGTTACTTTGGGAAATAAGTTGTACAGGATACCGAAGGTAGCCCTGCCTACCGCCATCTCTTTGGTTGCTGCAAAACAATGTAGTAAGCTCATTTCCAAAACTGCAAAATTTGTTTTCCTGATGATACGCCCTCAAGGAAAGAAGAAGACAGTGGCCACGACCTCTAGACAGGGCCCCTCCACACGACAACTACATATGGACAAGGTCGTGGAGGAGTACGAGGACCTCATCACCTCCCCCGCAAGGGTTCCTCTGCACTGTCAGGTCAAGCACTCCATTGATATGACCCCAGGTGCGCTGCTGCCCAATGGACCAATCTATTGATGCTATGTTCTAGAGAATGATTAAATCAAGAGGCAGATTCAAGCACTGGTGCAGAAAAGTCACATCTGTCTGAGTTCATTGCCCTGTGGGAGCCTGCTCATGTTGGCACAAAAGAAGGATGTGACCTGGAGACTCTGTATTGACTATCGGGCATTGAACAAGATCATTGTCCGTAATAGGTACCCAATCCCATGGATTGATGACCTCCTTGACCAACTAAAGGGGGCAAAATATTTCAGCAAGATCAATTTGAAGTCAGGATATCACCAGGTACCAATTGAACGCTCCAATGTGTGGAAGACTTCCTTCAAAGCCAAGGAGGGCCTTTTCGAATGGTTAGTTATGCCTTTCGGGTTGACGAATGCTCCTACAACCTTCATGAGGCTAATGGATGACATATTGTGGCCATTCACCAACTCATTTGTAGTGGTATATTTCGATGACATCCGGATCTTCATCTAGAGTTGGGAAGAGCACCTCCACCACATTCGACAGGTTCTCCAAACACTACGACAACACAAGTTATGTGCCAATTCGGAGAAATGCACTTTTGGCATGACCCAGGTCCAGTATCTAGGATACATTATTGATGAACGGGGGGGGTGCATGTGGATCCAGCCAAGATCCAAGTCATTCGGGATTGGCCATCTCCAACCACTCTGACAGAGCTCTGCAACTTTCTGAGTTTTGCCAACTTCTACCACAGGTTCATGTTGGGATTTTCTCATATCACTTGGCCCTTGAGTCAAGTCACTAAGGGAGGAGCGAAAGCAAAATTCTTTTGGTCTGATTCTCAATAGAAGGCATTTACAGAGTTGAAACATCACCTCTGCTTGGCACTAGTGCTCGCATTGCCAGACTTGCAACAACCATTTGAGGCCGACACAAATGCCTCTGACTATGCTATTAGGGCAATCCTTACTCAACATGGGCACCCAGTAGCATATAACAGTGAGACACTTTTAGACACAGTCCGAAAGTATCCCACTTATGACAAAGAGATGTATTCCATTGTGCAGGACTGTCGACAATGGAAGCATTACATTTTGGGGAAGGAAACGATCATCCACACAGACCACTAGCCCCTGCAGTGCATACAGACCCAAGGGAAATTACAGAATGATCGCCATCAAAAGTGGTCCACATACCTGCAACAGTTCCATTTGAATATCAAGTATAAGAGGGCAGCACCAATAATGTTGCAGATTGCTTTAGTCGACCACCAATCATGGCGTTAACCACCGTGCTCAACTCTTGTGGGAACGAGACTTCTGATTGGCCACTTCTCTACGAAAGCGACCCATAATTCGGCCACACATACTAGGCACTCTAGGAGGGTCAACATGTTCCAGATTTCCACCTCCAGGATGCCCTATTATGCCACCTGGGTCACCTTTGTGTTCCTTCAAGTGAGCATGCCAAGATGATTTGGGAAGCACATTAAAGTCGGGCTCTGGGCATTTCGGGGTCGAGAAAACGATGACAGTACTACAAAAGTATTTCTATTGGCCAAATCTACGACAGAATGTCGAGAAGTACATCAGATCATGCACTGCTTGCACCATTGCCAAATCGACCATCAAGAAGCAAGGCCTCTATACCCCGCTGCCTACCCCTAGTCAACCTTGGGAATGCATCTCCATGGATTACATGTCGGGCCTTCCTTCTACTAAGCATAGAAATGACTGTGTTTTTGTGGTCGTTGACAGGTTCTCAAAGATGGCCATTATGGCGGCCTGCAAGAAGAATATCACATCAGAAGCCACTGCTAAACTCTTCTTTGAACGAGTGTGGGTACACTTTTGGATCCCACAGCGTATCTTCTTAGATCGAGACAACATGTTCCTCAATACATTTTGGTACACTCTCTAGTCGATGCTGGACACCAAACTCACTAAGTCCATAGCATTACATCCCCAAATTGATAGCGAGATAGAGGTTGTCAACATGATGATCGTACACATTCTGCACATGTACAACTCAAAGCATCCATACACATGGGATGAGAGCCTCCCCTATGTTCAACATAGCTATAACCAAGCTCTCCACAACTTAACTAACCATAACCCTTTTCAGGTGGGCTTGGGATTACATCCACTATGTCCCATTGATGTGGCCATGCCATTTGCAGCTACTCAGGCAATTCTGCTCATGTCCAGTCCGAAACAGATAAGGCAAACAACTTCATTGAGCACATCCAACATATTCGCTAGCAAGTCCACGACATTATGGAGAAATCAAATGCCAAGTACAAGCAGCGACATGATCAACATCGGGTGTCGCACAAGTTTTATGTGGGCGACAAAGTTTGGTTGCATTTGCAAAAGGAACGCCTTACCAGAGCCTATCAGAAACTTAGACCACTCCGATATGGTCCTTACACCATTACCAAGGTTGTGGGAGATAATGCATTTGTGCTCAGCATTCCCCCATTCCTTGGCCCGCACCCAGTGTTCAATGTGGACTGCCTTCGGCCATACTTTCCACCATTACGTGACACATTCGGCATTGCAGAACAACTCACACCCATAGAGTTAAATCTAGATTGCATGGAACAAGCTGCAACTGATCGGATCATGGACACACAGACCGAGCACACTCGCCAACAGAAGATCCAACTGTATCGAGTTGTCAAAGTGGACCAACTCCTTCACTAGGGCAAGTGGCTCACCAGGGACCAAGTTTAGGAGAAGTTTCCTCATCTCATGGAGGAACTCAATGCAATGGGGACCATTGCTTCCTGAGGGGGGAGGAATGATCCAAGAGGATATTGGTGGCCTCCCGCCAATTCCACTTGGACCCCCACCATTATTCCTTTCAGTTTTTCAGTGTCCTTAATTGTAGCATAGTTTACTATTTTTAGCAGTTTTTCAAGTCTTGAACTTTCAGAGCCGTTTTGAGGCCCTAAGCGACGTTTTTTTGGGAAAACTGGGAGCAACATGGGTCCTTGGACCAATGTTTCTCTTCCCAAAGTTGTATTCCTCGGATAGATCTTTCTAACGAGGTATTGTGCACGTCAAACGAAGATCATATGCCAAAGTTACGATCCCGAGAATTTGATGTACCAATTTACCCAAAACGGGGCCCATGGTTTGGCGCTTCATCTCCTAGGGTTAGGTTTTTGGATGTTTAGGGTTTTCCATTATTTCTCAACAATAAATAGGCCTTCGAGCCTTATTGTAAGACAATTTGGAGGCATGTAGCCACCACATCTCTTCTCAGAGATAAGCTACCATCGCCCTAGCTGGTTTATTTCCATTTCCGTTTGTAAGCATATTTCATTATTTTACAGTAATGAAATGAAGTATTGTTTCTGCTGCATCTTTGTATGTACGGTTATATCTGTAATTTGTTGCCTTCCTATTTAAATCCAGATCAACCATACAAGATAAGTACTCCAAAGTTAGTGGAGTTGAAGTTGTAGTTGAAGGAAAATGGTTGACAAGGGATACATAAGGCCAAGCTTATCACCTTGGGGTGCACCAATGTTGTTTGTGAAGAAGAATGATGATACTCTCAGGTTATGCATTGATTACAAATAGTTGGACAAGGTAACGATCGAGAACAGGTATCCATTGCCAATGATCGATGACTTGTTTGATGAGTGTAATGGAGCATCAATGTTCTCAAAGATTGATTTGACATCAGGATATCATCAGGTACATGTTAAAGAAGAGTACATCTACAAGAAAACATTATGTAACGGGTATGGGAAATATCAGGTTGTTGTGGTTCCTTTTGGTTTGGCTAATGCTCCATCTACTTTCATGCGTTTGATGAATAATGTGTTGCATCCCTATCTGGATAAGTTTGTGATAGTATTCATTGATACTATATTGATATATTCAAAGAATGTTGAAGAGCATGCAGAACACCTAGCAACAATATTTAGAATGTTGAGATAACATCAGTCGTTTGCCAAGCTTAGTAAGTGCAGTTTATTTTAGACATAAGTTCATTACTTGGGACATGTTGTTTCCAAGGAAGGTATAGCAATGGACCCTGAAAAGATTAGAGTTATCATGGAATTGGAAACTCCTAGGAATGTGGATGAGGTCATATCATTCATGGGACTAGTAGGTTACTACAAGAGGTTCATTAAGAACTTCTCACGTATTACCTATCCTATTACATAATTGTAGAGGAAAGGAAAGAAGTTTGAATGGACTGAGGAATGTGCAGCTAGCTTTGAGTAGTTGAAGCACTTGCATACAAATGCTCTGGTCTTGAAGATTGTACATCCATATAAATAGTTTGTGTTGTGTACAAATGCTTGTAAGAGAGGACTTGGTGGAGTCCTCATGTAGGGGGGATAGATGGTATGCTATGAGTCAAAGAAACTAAATGAGCATGAGCAAAACTATGTGACTTGTGATCTTGAGTTGGTAGTGATCATTCATGCATTGAAGGTGTGGAGGCACTATCTTCTTTGCATGAGATTCATTCTGATAAGTGACCACAATGGGCTAAGATACTTTTGACCAACCTAATCCAAATGCCAGGCAAGTTGGATGGTTGGCTACGCTCACTGAGTTTGACTTCGAGATCAAGTACATTAAGGGTAAAGAGAATGGGGTTGCATATGCACTTAGCAAAAGATTACAGGTAAATCACATTGCAACTATGAGTTCATACATGATAGATTTGCAGGGGCGGATCCTACAGGTAGAGTAGTAGGATGACAAGTATTAACAACTTAAGAAAAGGTTACAACAACAAAATACAAGTGATGAGGACATGGATTATCATCTCACGGTAGATGGCTTGGTCAGGTTTAGGGATATGATCCATGTGTTGGATGATAGTGAGTTGAAGAAGCTTATCTTGAGGGAGTTTCATTTTAAGTCGTATTCAGGTCATCAAGGATATCAGAAGACTTTGAAAATTGTGAAGACGTTTGACTACTAACCGAACTTGAAAAAGGAAGTGGTTGAGTTTGTGGCTAGTTGCTTGGATTATCAACAAGTAAAAGCTGAGCACAAGCATCGAGGTGGTTTATTGCAGTCGATTCTAATTCCAGAATGGAAATGGGAGGTCATTTCCATGGATTTCATTACATGTTATTCAAAGACATCCAAACAACATGATTCCATTATGGTTGTGGTTGACAAGTTGACAAAGGTAGCTCACTTCATTCCAATGAAGTCTAGTAATTTAGCTAATGAGGTAGCTTAGGTTTTCATCAGGGATATAGTGATATTGCATGGTGTTTATAATAAGATCATATCATATAGAGATACCATTTTCACTTCTAGGTTTTGGAAGGAGTTGTTTGCAGGTTTGGGTACAGAGTTGGCTTTCAGTACAACTTATCATTCATAAATAGATGGGAAGACAAAGAGGGTCAATAACATACTGGAGGATGTGTTGAGGTTGTATGCCATGCATCAACAAAGGAGGTGGGAAGATTATCTTCCACTGGTAGAATTTTCTTACAACAATGAGTATCATGAGTCATTGAGGATGAGTCCATTTGAGGTTCTCTATGGGTGGAGTTGTAATACTCCCATCAACTGGGGTGAGACAATAAACATGGTACTGATTGGACAAGGCGTGTTGGTAGAAATGGAATAGGAAATGCAGGTTATTGAAAGGAATTTAAAAGCAACACAGGACAATCAGAATAGTTATGCAAATCAACACAGGGAATTTAAGGAGTTTTAGGTTGGGGAGCATGTGTGCTTGCGCGTTAAGCCCAAGAGGTTCTCCTTGAGGATTGGATAGTATTCCAAGTTAGCACCTCTGTATTGCGAAACTTTTGAGATCCTTGAAAGGATTGGACCAGTGGCCTATAGAGTTGTGTTGTCGTTGACAGTGAAAATCCACGGTGTTTTCTATGTTTCATTGCATAAGAGATATGTGAAGGATGTTGATCATGTGATTGACTAGTTTGTATTGCAAGTGGAACCAGAAGGAGAATTCCAATCGAAACCTAAGTTCATATTGCAGCGGAAACAACTCATGATTCAGAACTAAGCAATAGAGCAAGTTAAAGTGCAGTGGAAGCACTTTGGGCCCGAAGAAGCTACATGAGAGATGTTTGATCAGATGCGAGCTATGTATCCTTCATTATTTTCCAATTGAGGCAAATGAGTTTTTGGTATATGTACATATCTATGTATGGTAGCTACTGTAAGTACTGTAATGAGTTGTGTTATAAAGTTCTAATAAGCGGTATGTTTGTTTTTACTTTTCAGGAGGATGTCATTGTAAATACTACATCGAGCTATGCTATAAATCTCCAGGGACAATATGATTTGCTTTTCAACGGTTTTGTTGGTCATAGGTGTCATAGAACACTGAGGACAGTGTTCCCCCAAGGGGGAGGTGTCTGTAACAACCCGATGTTAACGTTTTATGTAATAACGGTTAATTAAAGGCAAAATAAGACCAAGGTCATGGGACACATATTCCGAGTTGAATGTTGGGCAAAACATCCTAGTGGGTGTCACTTTCGGTTTATTTATGGCTATGGAAATTGTTAAAGGCATAGGCAAAGAGGCATTAATTGACATTTATTTATGAAAGTATAGGAAAATAGGAGAAAAGGGAGATGAAGGGTCACAAATTTGCATGAGAAGGAAATTGAAGGAAAATGAAGAAATTAAAGCTCTGAATAATAAAAAGGCTTATGAGGATCAATTTACAACTTTTTGTCAGTTCTAGTTTTGGCTCTCATTCACTCTTGCACACTTAGAGCATTCTTGGAGCACTCTAGCATTGGAGGAAGCAAAGCAGAGGAAGGAGAAGGAAATCAAAGGAAGGAAAAGGACATGCAAGGAAAGCTAGGAAAAGCAAGGAGAATGTTGGATCAACAACTTCAACACGCGGATTTTGCAGGTAACATGCTGCATGTGTGATTTCCTAGCTTAGGTGTGAATGCATGGTACATGCATTTGTTCATTTGGTTCATTTGCTGTCATTAGCATGGGTTTTTCTTGGTTTGATAGTGGTTTCATCCTTGCCTTGTTGTTATCCATGATAACCCTTAGAGTTAATTTTTGAGCCAATTGGTTAAATTAGTTAGGGTTTTCAATTTTCTTAAAATAAAATTCATTTACAAAAAAGTCTGTTTGGTCACCTAGTCAGTGTGTAGAGTCAACATGAGCCTAAGTGAGGTCCACAGTATGAGTCCGGTTCCAAATCATCGTTTGTGTCAGTCTCACTTGTTCGTAATTTATCCAATAAGGAACTTTTATCCAAATTCGTAGCAAATTTAGTTATGAAAGCAGAGTATTTGCTACAAAAGTGCCTGAAACTTCTGTAGAAAATCTATCACATTTGCCACCTGTTTTGCTATGTAACTCAAAACCCTGTTGATTAGTAACAGCTAAAAAGAAATCATGGGTTTGAGTCACGATGGAGTATCATTACGTGTCAGAGTTCACTTTCTTTTTTAACCCCAAAACATTCACACAGTAAAGCATTCTCCATCGTTTTCCTTTCACTTTGAATTGGTTTCGCTGTCATAGTGTGGTCTAAGTGTTCTCAAATTGATTAGTAGGTGGCAAGAAGGAGCTCCTACATGTTGCAACCATAACACAAACATAGATTCATGAGAAGAGATGACAGAGGCCAAATTGGAAGTTGAAGAAAGGAAGAAGCAAGTGTTGGAGCAACTAGATTTCGATGAGGACATTGCAGAAAAGGCTAGGAAAAGACAAAGAGAATTATACCATGCAAAAGATGATGAAGCATATGTATAGAAGGAATAGGTGGCTGCAAGCTGATAGAAGGAAGTTGCAAACTCAAGTCAAAGATTTGCAAGCACAAGTAGATACTACTCCATGATATGGTAAAATTCTCAATTTTTGTCTTCACTATACCTAAACCAGTCAACTCAACCATATATATAGTCAACATGATATTAGGAGTCATAAGGAGGCATTAAGAATCATGAAAACTATAAAAAATCAAAATTTAGGAACTTTCGTAGCAACTACCCATAATGAAGCTAAGAATTTGCTACGAAATTGTTGTAGCTTTCCATGGAGGTTATGGCTGGTCTAAAGCTCAACAAAGATAGTTCTAAAGGCCTATGTTTAGCGTATAAACATCAAATAAGACCTCAAAACTAGTAGAGAGAGAAAATAGGTAGCATAAGAGTGTTTTTTGAAAGTTGCTACCAAAGTTTGCTACGAAACTGCTATAGCTTTCCATGGAAAGAAAATCCAACAAAATTTTCAGTTGAGAGAGTTTTCATAGCATGTGTTTAATAAAAAAACATTACTAAACACCTTAGAATCAAAAAAGGCATCAAAATGACAACATAGGGGTGGTTTTTGAAATTTGCTACGAAAATTCTGGAAATCGCTGTTTTAGTAGTCAACTTCGGGCTCACTTTCTGACCAAATGAAAAGGAATTTTGGAAATTTGAAGGAGGTTTTTGTTCATCACAGGCTCATCTACAGAAACATTTCTCAATTTTTACACAACTATCAGGGCTTGCAGAATACACACTTGCCTTTGAGGCCTATTTTACATAAATTTTCCTAGCCAAAATTTTTGAAATTCGACTTGGTGGAGGTCCAGCTCAGCAAAGTCAACTAGGTCATCACATCCACGTGGCATGTGACACATCAACTCCATCACATTCATAAAATTAGTTTGGTTCGATAAGCTCCATCAAACATAATTCAGTTGAGTTCAATTATGGTGGAAGAGTCCTACTTGTATTCAAATTATGTAAAACGTAAATCCCTAGGTTTTCTCAATAGGTGTCAAGTAGGATAAGGTTTCAGAACTGTTTGATAAAATCTAGCCCAAGTGGAAGATTTTTGTAATTAATGACATGATGATGGTCTTACTCTATATATTTGTAATTCCTTGACTCTAAAGGAGGTTGATCGATAATGTGAGAAGCCGACCCTATGTAACCCTTTGATCCAGTTAATATAAATATTGCAGCAACTTTGTTTTTGTACTTGAGATTCATGTATGGCTTCATGTTTTTTGTTTGTTTTTCAGTATTCATAGTATTTTGATTACTTGAATTCTTGTTAAGTACTCCAATTTCCTTCACATACTATGTATGCCTATGAATGTTCATTTGATATTAATATTAAAGCTAGAGATGTCTCAACTTCCATTAAACTTTGTTGTTTGCCATTTCTGTAATTTGACTCCATGCCTAATGATGACAGTTATCACATTTTCCTTCGCCTGCAAAATCACATGATAAAACAGAGTTAGCCATGTGAAATTTTGAGGTTATCATAGTCAAATTTTTAAGTATATTGAGAGAGCCCTCTCGGATTGGAAGGGCTAACTTCTAGTCAAAATTTGGTTTGAAAAAGTTACACTTGGTTGGAGGTTGACACAACCCAGCCTGTCTAGCCTAGTGATAACACTTTCCATTTCCTGGATAAGCATGGTGTGATGGGATTCTTTTTTTGGTTGAGCTTTGGATTGCCTGAAGGTTTTGGAACCAATTGAGGTGGTCTCAGGAAAATTCCCAAGGTTGGGGGTGGAGGTGGTTTAATCTTTGGGAAGCCCTTGGCATATAAGTGGAGACATGAAAATTCCTCAAGGTATTGGTGAAGAAATTATGAGGCAACCAAGCTTGTTTTGGGCTTTGTGATCCTTTGACTAGTTTTGGCAAAGATCGAGGTAACCTGAGGGCGAAGGAGGTTTAATCTCCAAGAAGCCCCAGTTGTTTTTGTCTTGAGATCACACATTCATGCTTCGAATATGACACATAGGTTATTAGTTGAAAGAAAGATTTGGTTCAACCCAATCTATGGTCCGGTGGTACGTGGAAGTCCCTAACTTGGTTGGTTTTTGCATAAGCTAATAAGAACTATTTTCCAATTTATTCCATGAGCGTTTTTACTTGATATTATGATGATTTGATGGTTGTTATGTAATGGTTAATGATCTCGTTATATGCTGACTATAAGCATGGATCTATAATGTGCTCTAGCTATGGCTTTGCTTAGGATTTGATGATTATTTGATGGTTAATGAATGCATGGGCTAACAAGTGTTATTGTAGGTATTATGAGAGGGAATTAGACCTTCTTGGTGATTCTTAGATAATTTTTAGACTCTTATGGTCAATTATGCGTTCTTGACCTGTAGCTTACATGTTTACCATGTGTTTGACAAAATGACTGTCATGGAAGTCCTTGTTCAAGTTTTGTATGAATGGCTTTGTCACCATGTTTATCGTTTTGGGAAGTTACAGGTAGTTCTGGGCAGTGGTTTGGAGGCTAGCCTGGAAAGGTGGCTTAGATCTCGAGATCGCATCCTCTAAATTGGAGGATTTAGGCTGCAATTGCATGGATGCAGCGTTGTGCATGTGGTTGGGGAGTTTCCTTAGTAAAAGAGAGCCCCAACTCAAGGATTGGTCACCTAGGGTGGTCCTTTAGCTCCTGAGTTCCTGTAGTCCCTGTAGGTTGTTAATATGAGTTCAATTTCTAGGTTCCACTTCCTTAATTGGAACTTGGAGGTTGGGTCATCTCGTAGTAGCCTTCAACTCATGTTTACCTCGATAGGCTGGTTAAGGTGGATAAAGGTGGGAGGAGGCGCTACAACCACTCTGATTAGCCTCCGACTTTGACAATTTCACTAGCTCTACTAGCCTCTTCCATTTTCACCTTGCCTGCTTCGACCTTGATGGTTTCAACCTCACTGACAAATGTAAAAGGCTCATCCTTGCTGATAACCATTTATGAAAACAACCAAAGAAAATTCATTGGAACGACACCCGCACCACCGCCATGTGGTCAATTTGTAGTTGCCTTGTAGGGTTAGCTATTGTTCCATGGAGTGGCTATTGTTAACCCAATTTATGTAGTCTACATAAGACGAAATGGAGGGCTCTCATTGGGAGACTCACATATAGCCTGAGCTGCACATGGTCCATGAGATAGACAGTGGAGATGACGAATTGCAGAAATCGCTCGCCATCTACAGTCAAGCAAAAGATGACAAATGCAAAACCCTTTCCACGAGTAAGGTTTTTATTCGACAAAGGATGACGAAAATGGGGAGCTAGGATTCGTTGTGTTGAATATTGTTTGCCTAACCCAACCCTACAAAGAAAACACCTTCTGTGTAATTATATGAAAGTCATCATATACATCTCTCTCTTACACCCTCTCTTCACATAATAATATATGATGCATTTACATGATTTTATAAAATTGTAATGTTTTAATTTTCTTTGTACACTTTTCATTTTGGTTTATGCGTTCGAACCCATAACTCAATGAATACCATCTATTTAAATTATCACACAAATTGCGTTTTTGAATTAGATTATTTTGATTAGTTGAATTAGAAGGGAAGGAAGGGGATTTTTTTAGTTGCATAAGCTACTCCAAGGTGCCACAAGATATGCATATCCCACTATTAATATCCATATTATTATTCACACACACATGCCACACGAATGAGAGACTCAAGTAAAACCAAATAAGCAAGCGTAATCATCATGCAACCAATCAACCATTATATTTGTACATGCCACTATCCATGTGAACATCTTCATTGAGAGAAGGAATATGGCATATTGCTGCTTATATGTTGTCATGGATTAGTGCTCAAAACACCATTAAGGATAGAAGGGAATCTTAAGTTGTAGAAGCTATTCCAAGACATCATAAGATAGACATATCATACAATTATTATTTCCATTATTATTCACATGCATAAGCCAAAGATATAAGAGAGGAAAATACCAAGCAATACA
Source organism: Pinus taeda (assembly GCA_000404065.3). NCBI lineage: Eukaryota > Viridiplantae > Streptophyta > Pinopsida > Pinales > Pinaceae > Pinus > Pinus taeda. The sequence goes on from APFE030395228.1 coordinate 118,675, forward strand.
AAAGCATATTACAAAAGAATCCCTCTCTAGCCTAGTATGGAAGAGATATTGTAATATGTAAAGTAAACATTTTGACTCGATCAAATTACA
>APFE030395228.1:124383-145393 GCA_000404065.3 Pinus taeda
TAGCTAGTTTCTGCACAATCAAAGCGTCCCAGGAGTTTTTCAGGGTGCTGAATCCAAATATGCAGTTAAAAAACCATTTTAACTGCAACAAATCAAGATTTAACCTCGATTTCTTCCGCGGGATTCCGTCAACATAATCTCCAAAAAATCGCATTATAAACAACTCCTTTATTTAAAAACACTGAATAATATGTATAGATATCTTTAACGCAAAGAAAATATTTCCATAATTATCGGAGATTGACAACAACCCCGTCCTCCGTACAACATTTCATCAGAGATTTCTTATAAAACAATTTTCCATCTCGGATAGGAGATTCCCCTGGTGCTTCCACGTGTCAGCAGGTGGGACCCACGGGCACGTAGTTTTAAAAACACTATCCAATTCGCCTCATTAAAATATTTCCATAATTATCGGAGATTGACAACAACCCCGTCCTCCGTACAACATTTCATCAGAGATTTCTTATAAAACAATTTTCCATCTGGGATAGGAGATTCCCCTGGTGCTTCCACGTGTCAGAAAGTGGGACCCACGGGCACTCAGTTTTAAAAACACTATCCAATTCGCCTCATTATTTTAATCATTTTCACTGTTCTATTTTCGGACACGTAAACGTCATTCCCGGAGATACCGGATCCCGGAAATACTCGACGAACTGCCACGTCATCAATTTGCCAATAGCAAGAAGTTCCGGCGGAAAGTACGGTGCCACGTATGCAGAAAAATCGCAGCAGAGTTGAAAACGAAGCAAACTGTCCGAACAGAAGCCAAGCACGCAAAAAAGCAAAGGCGAAAGACGAAAGTCGCGAGGGGGCTAGATGGCAAGGGTTCTGATCTCGGGGCCTATTGATTGCCTGCCATTCATGTTTATCAACGACCGATGCAACTGCGGCAACAGGGTTTCGTGTTTCGTTCCCCATAGCCCTATCGATCGCATTACTTGCCTAAACCTCCGGAACACAGACTCCTGGAGCCTAATTTCCGGGTAACATAATTGATTCTCTTACATTTCAAGATTTTTCGTGAGATTTTGGAGTTTTCAGGATTCGCTTGGAAGTTTTTCCATGAAATTTTGTAGTATTTAGGTTTTCGTTACAAATATTTTACTTGGTTTTATGTGGATCTAATTTTCTCGGCCACTTTGTGATAAACCGAGAATATCATCTGGGGTTTTGATGTGGCAGTGAAGAAAAATTAAAATAAGTTAGGTTAAGACCACGGTTTGTTAGGCGAGGGTCTGTTTTCTAGCGTTATATGCTGTGTTAAAGGATTTCCATTCTTATAACTATCGTACAACAGGCTCTTTCCTCGAAGCTTTTTTCTAGTTCTTTCCCGAGAATAATAAGTCTTCAGGTAAATGCAGGGGATTTCGTGCGTGATCAGAATTTTTCTGAGCTTCTTTTTAATGAATTAATTATTATTATTATTATTGATAGAATACTTTTATCATCAATGTCTGACAATAGAAGCATTTTATTCATGTGTCTTGTCTGTGATTTAAAGCCGACTTTGCGATTCTAGTTTCGACATTGGTTGGACGTGGATCGTATTGCACTTAAAGCTTTTCGACACTTTTTAGAAAGCTTTTGAGACCAAGATTGCACTACATGATGGAAAAAACTTATGCTTTACCACACTTAAACAAAATCATTTAGTCACCGTCTTCAGATTTTTTTTTGAACCTTGTTTTTTTCGGGAAAAAAATGGAATTCCCTGGATTTCAAGCACTAGCAATTATATTTGCTGATATGGTAAATTTAATCGCCACAAATCTACATGACAGTTTTTGAACAATATATGAATCAAATATGGACATGTTTTGAACAATGGAGTATGTTTTATCATGATTTCAGTCATGATATTTAATCTAACATATTTTTGGATCAAATTTGAAGTCGTACAAATATTTGTATTATTGTTCTGTTAAAAATGTGAAGTTATAACAAAATTTGCTCAATTCTCTTTGCCAGAGTTTATGGTGATTTTTGTCCCTTTTTAATGGTTGTTCGTTTGTTTATTTTAATTTAAATCCAAATTTCATTGTTGTCGAATTGGAACATGACCACAACCTGGGTGACCTAGAACAGAATTTTGTGCAAACGTCATATGATTGCTGTGAAGAACTATTACTACTGTTCAGCTTAACATAACTTTCCTTGCAGTGTTAAAGATCTGATTGAGCATAAACAACATAGAAGTTAGAACCCTTCGGCAGGCGTTTGTGTAATCACGATTTCTGATCACCTTTGTCTATAGGATCTCGTTGGAACATTTTGTCCAATAATGTTGCCCTATGATCTACCATATCTTCTAATAGATTCCCAAATATTATAAAATTATCTGTTAGAAGTAGGTGCTGTAGCGGTGTGTCGTTTCTGTCTTCTGTCTTGTAGTTTCTGCATATGTTGCTGCTAGCACTGTCCATATTAAACCTGCATCTTTTATGTGTGCTGAGAGGCATCGAATTTCTCAAGGTTTATATATTTATATTATTATCAACAACTTCTTGTGAATGTCAGATCTTAAGCTCTATGTATAATTCTGTGAGTATCAGAACTTAACTTCAATGTATAGTTCTGAAAATTCAATGTATAATTATAAAAAAACAGCATATAGAAACAATACAAAGTGTGGATGGATGACCCCCTACTTTTACTATAGATGCTCCTCTCAGTGCGGTAAGCCAGGGAGGCTGTGTGCTTTTCATTTTCAACCATATTTTTGTGGTTGGACTTGTGGTTTCTTTCATTCCATGGGATTATCAGTGTTACTTAACTCATTCTTGTCTCCTTATTAATATTTTTCCATTAGGTTCTTGGTGATATTTTCTGATATATTTTAGGTTTTGTGTAATAGAAAATTGCTGAAAAATATTGAAAAGCATTTGCACAGTGTTAAATTTCAGGAGGAGAAAAGGTGGTGTTGAGATTGAAGCATTGAGTGGAACACAGTGCAAGGTTCAAATGGGGGAAAGGAATGGAGCGAGTGTGGACATTACACCTGATCATCTACTAGTCCTTGTTCATGGAATTATGGCAAGGTCCGAATTGCATCATTTATTTATTTGGGTGTGAGCTTTGGAAATTGTATTTACATAAAATGCAGTTCTAAACTTGACGTGAGAGATTTATGTTGCCAGCAGTGGAGTTATTTTCATGTTCTTTTACATATGTGAGATTTCTATGCTTGAAGATGTGTGACATGGTCCTTAAAAAATCGTCTTTAATATTTTATAATGAACTTGGTTTTCTCTGTGTTTAACAAGTAATTAATGTAAAGATACGTCTTTAATATTTTATAATGAACTTAGTTTCCTCTGTGTTTAACAAGTAATTAATGTAAAGCTACCGTCTAAAGCTGTTGTGCATTTTTTAGACTAATCACTTTCATATTGCTGTTAGCTGCAAAATTATGTTAAGAGTGTTTTGTTTTCAAATGTTTCAGCCCAAGTGACTGGAAATATGTAGAAGCTGAGCTGAAAAGGCGCCTTGGAAATCGATTCTTCATATATGGTATGCTATCCTGCAGTAGTTTACATTATTTACTATTTAGTGTACTTTATTTTTGCTTTTGGACCTAAGTTACTAGGACTCAGTCTTGTATCAACCAGATATAATGAAAAAACAGGATCCAGATACAGAAAAACAACATATATATGGATTTGATGAAGAAATGGCTTCCTGGACAACCTCCCTGATCTCCCCTGAAATCTTTGGATGGATGGAAATTGACTGTTAGCTGCTAAGGCGACTGGTAACCCCAAAGGACCCAATAGGAATGGATCCTGAGACTTGTTTGGACTTTGTACAGGGACATCTTAACATTCAAGCTAACCTTTTGGGCTAAACAATGTATGTGTATACAAAAACCCCAAGGTGTTAGCAAAACCATAGCTTATAACAAAGTGCTCTTTTTTTGGTATCTAGAGGAATCGACAACTAAGTCGGTCTTGTACTTGTGTGATGGGTTCGATTTAGACCACTGCCATTATAACCTCTAGGTGCGGACATATGCCCTTTCCGCAAACACAGATAAATCGGGGGAATTTTAATCTTGGTACATAAAACTTCATTGTCACAGCGATCACTAATTGAACTGCCCCTCGGGGGCTATATCTTACAACGAAGTTACCTTCAATGCTTGGACCAACTTGCTCACAAGTTTCTTTCCACTTAGTCAACTCCCAAGTACAAAATGGAGAGTAGATCTCTTTATATAGATCAACTTTGCACGAAGCAGGGACGAAGCGGGGACATTTTTTGGAAGTGGGGATGTGGAAGCGTCATTTCCCAAAAATCTAGGAAGCGAAGCGTCTACTATATATATTTTATATTTTTTGCATTGATATTAAAAAAACATCCCAAATACAGAATTTGTTGTAGAAGACATGAAAACATGCATTTTTTTTTATAAATCAAGATAGATATGGCATCCTTTATTCCATTGTACATCAATGATTAATTACTCGAACATCAACCATCTAGATTCTAGCAATTACAAACATACATCAAATTTTTAAGTGTCTCATGAAACATAAAACATTTTGAAGATAAAATCATCAAACAATCAAGTAACTTATCTAGCAAGTGAGCAACTGTCAACATGAGTCATGTCCAAAATTCAAATAATAATGTTTGGAAAATAGGCCACTTGGCCACCACCAAGACTCAAGTACACACTGAACTAGGAAGAGTAAGACAAAAAAGTTCAAATTCACAACAAGACTACAAGTCTAATCTATGACAAAAGTAGTAAACTGTGAATATATCTACTAATCTCTCCTCCTTCCATCACGAACAAGACGTGAGCCTCCACGTGGTGGCAATGAAGAAGATGGTGGCTTTGGAAGTTGTGGTAGTGGAACTGATGAAGATGAAGCCCCTATTGTTGGTGTTGAAGGATGGACCTTGAGAACCAAGGGACTAGATGGGGGTGGCATCTCAACTTGATCATCATCATCTTGGATAAGAGCATCCTCCAATTGCTCTAATCGTAACACTCCATCCTCCAAGTTGGGATACTCTGGATTTCTGTCCCAAACCTTAAGGTCTTTATTAGTCTTTGCATCATCACATTAATGGGACAACAATCACAAGTTGTAGTGAACATAAGCAAAGCTCTTTGCCTGGTCTAAATTTAACCTGTTCCTTTTAACACTGTGGATGAAAGAATGAGAGCTCCAACAACTCTCTGCAGAAGAAGTGTTTATCACTTGTGATAGCTCCTTCGATGCCAAAGATTGTATAAGTGGAGTAGCACCTCCATGCATGTTCCACCACTCAAGAGAAGAAAAATTCTCTTGATCTCTAATTGCATGCATGCTTCCAAATGGACAAGTGCTAAGTGTATGGTTGCTCAAATGTTTCTGTAGCATGGCAGACTCCTCATTAGGGACTAATTTATCCAATGCTTTCATATAACCTTCTAGAACCTCTGGATCTAGGCGTGGCTTTTTCTTGCTCGTCCTAGGTGCTGGTATCGAAAGCCATGATGGATGATAATATTTAGGTGCGCTAAGGCATGCAAGGGAACATTTAGCATATCCGATCGTTTTTGCATCTGTGCACAAATATAATTGTACAAGGTGATATCTTTAGGCTCAACAATGTCTTTAATCTGCCCCAACATGTTATCCATTTGCTCATACACCTCCCCAATTATTGGCTAATCTGAATCTGCAAACTTGATCATGTAATAAATTGGTTTGGTGAATTGCAAAACACATTTAATTTGTGACCAAAAGTAACCGTCAAGAATAGTGTCCTTGGCTACTTTAGCACCATCTCTATTAGTTTTAATTTCCTCCCATGTTTCAGAGGTCACCATATTAGTTAAAGCTTGTCTCACCTTCACTAGTCGCTTGAGGTAATAACTTGCAAATCTTGTTTTTGCAAGTTTAAGCAATTGCAACATGGAGTAAGTGCCATAAAAGTAGTTTACCCTTGTATGCCTTGTGATAAATTTAAAGCCTGCTCATTAATCCATTCCACATTCTTTATGCTTCACAATATCATGCATCAAAAGGTTCAATGCACACCAAACACCTAGACCAAAAGATGTGTGGATGAGTACACTCAATAATTTTTCTTGCTGCCTTACACTTTGCTGCATTATTAGTGATCATTTGAACCACATTATTAGGACCAACATCTTTGATTGATTGCAATAAGAGATCTGCGATGTTTTGGGAAGTTGTACTGATGGAGGAGGACTCATGACATGTAATAAACACTGCACCACCACTAGCAGAAACACCAAGAACATTTATCAAATGTTGGTTTCTAACATTTGTCCACCCATCTGATACAATGGATACCCCACAATCCACCCACTCAATTGCAAAACGTGTCAAAGATTTTTGAACCTTTGCTCTTTCTCTTTCTAATAATACTGTTCTAGCTTTGTCATAGTTGGGGCTCTTGTATCCTTTTGGGAATTCATTAATGGCCTAAACCATATCATGCCAATAGGGATAGCGAAGCACATTGAATGGTACACCGCAAGCACAATGAAACTAGACTATCTTTCCATTCAGATCATCCCTCCCAACAACATTTAGGAAATCCCCTATTGTTCTTCTACTTTCAGAGGTTGCAAAAGTACCTGTTGTCGCTCAGATTGTACAGGCACTGTGACAACAACTTAGGTTAGGGGCTATCACCCTGATCCCCAACCTCTTTGTTCTAGCTGTCTCCCAACAACAGGCTATGGGGGGTGGTCCCTATGGAAACGTGAAGATGGAAGACAAGTTGGCAAGCAACGAGTTCGGGAGACACGATTGAGTGGCCTAGCTACTTGGTTAATTTTAGAAAGATTTAAAGATTAAATTAGATTTGAATATGAGACTAGTGCCTTATGGAGTCAAGTTCCTGCTTATTATTAATTAGATACCCAAGTAACTAGATGGACAATCATTGCTTGGATGCTTCACTAACTTATATGCTATGCAAATCCTAAGAACTAGGTGTGATGCAAGAAACTTGGTTACTTTTAATTATATGCCTATTTTAAGTGCAACCTTCCCCTTAACTATTTTGAAGCTAGTCTCCAAAGTAGGTTGTGGGAAAGAGGCCAACAGGAAGCAAGCAATGGCTTGATTAACGATATCTTTTGTTAGGCTCTAGCCTCTCGATGCCTCCGGTGCTGCAGAAATTGTGGCTTTGACGACTACAAGGTCACCATGTTAACCACTAAAGAGTTGCTAAGCTCCTCAAGCTAGACAAGAAAGGTGGCCTTAAAAAGTCTATCAACCAAGCTTTTGCTTGGAGGTAAGTTATTAATGCAACTAGACTTAAAATGCTATGCAAGACGGATTGAGTGATTCTTAGGTTTGGATTGCTTAATGTTTAAGTACTTTTAGTGATGATTAGCCTTCAATTATGTCAATGAGTACTTATTACTGAAAATCAAAAGGCAATCTTTTAACCACAAGAAGAATGTGCCAGTATATCAAGTGCCAACAAGATACAAGAGACAATCTAGATCAATCTTACTCAATTAAGCTCATAGAGAAATGTCACCAATATGAGTGATATTACCCACAAGAGATATTAACCAATGAACCAAGACAATTGATCGAATGCAAGAGATAAATTTAATGCTCTTCACAATGGTTTATTGTCTTTCACAATAGATATCCAATTTTAAACAAGAACCATAAACCATAAACAATTAGAGCACTTATTTACTTAGAGCAATTAGTTAATGATTCTTTGTAGTCAATGCCCAATTAATGAAATTGCTGAAGGTTATATTGCTTAGGCAACCAATCTTAAACACAATTAACATTAGATCCCGAAGTGACAAGATGCTAAAGCAACAGAAACCATTCAACAAGATGTGCTTAATGTCAATATCTGCTTAGATGCTTCAAGAGATATTTACCAAGACAATGCCAAAGTTGCAATTAGATTTTTCAACGCCAGCAATTATTAGATGGAGCAACCATCTAACAAGATCATGAGATTTAGAGATTTAGTTGTCAAGTGCTTTTAGAGAGTGATCTTAGTGTAAACTTTGAAGCTTAGGCAACTTACAACAAGCAAATGTGTTAGTGCTCAAATAGAAACAAATATCAATTTTACTTCAAGATTTAATGTTACCAATGCTAATTATGCTCAATACACCATTAAACAATTCCAGAAGCTTTAATGAGCCACAATTAAAATCTTATGACAACAGTGAGTTACTTGTGAAAACAGTGAGCTACCAATGCAATAACTTGTGCCCAAAAATGTCAAACAATTTCTAGATGCCAAATCAAGTTTGTCAAACTAAAGTTTTAGATTCTTTAGCCCTTTATGATGTAATTATCAGAGTTATATCAGATCAGATCATACTAGTCAACAAATCAATTAGATCTATGCCAAAGAAACAATGCCCAATTCACAAAATGACTAGTAAATTTATACCATGAGTTTCTTAGTATATTTAGACAACTTATATGTGAATTTTAGAGCATTCAATTTTAAATTTAATCACTGTTATGAATGTATTAAGAGAGCTGTAGCAAACAGTGAGGAATAAAAAACCAAACCCTTAGGCCTTGGGGCCTAGAAGAAATTTGCCCAAATTCTCCAAAATTTTCCCAATGGGTATGCCACCTGAAAAACACAATTTTCCTGCCAATTTCTCTGCAAAACCCAACAATGAATTAGCTTTAGAAGTTAAGTGGCCAATCAGAGACGAATGAGGGCAAATGAGGGTCAAGATGGGGGCCAAAAGAGAAGGTAAAAGGCCTAATAGGCCCGCGTCTAGGGTCAAGAGGCCAGGTAGGCCCCACAACAAGCCCTGAAAGCTGCCGCTAGGCCTGAGGAAGGGGGCCGAGAAGCCCTAATGGGCTGTGGCCTGTGGCTGAGGCCTCAAAGAAGCCTGCAACAAAGGGTATAGGGAGGCCGAGAGGTCTAAAGCTCACGACAAGGAGGGAAGAAGATGGAAGGAGGGCTAGAAGAGGCAGGGGAGGTGGAATAAGGGGAGAAAGGAAGGACGAAGCAGGGATAAGGCCTGTGGTAGGCCTTAGGAAGGAAGGCCGAGGCCTCTAAGCCTTACAACCAAGCAAAGGAGGGCATGCCAAGAGGGCTAGGCCTACAAGGCCCTAAAACATCCACGACAAGGCTACAACGGTAGGTTGAGGCTCTTAGAGGCCTACGACTAGCCCTTTGAAGCAAGAAAAGGTTGGCGCTGAGGCCTGGAAGTGTGAACAACTAGCTTGGAGGGGGTTGTTGGTCTCAAGGCCCTGAAAAATTTGAAATCCTCGTCAGAAAAATTATTTTGCTTCAGATCTTCAATTTCATTACAAAATCCTCAATAGCTGGCCCTGCAAAATTTTTAGAGGCTAGATCTTACCCTCAAGGGCCTAGATCTAGCTCTAATCCAACAATCTTCCTTTGATTTCACCTGCACAAATAAATTTACAAAAGCCCAAAACCCCAATATATACAAAATTTTAAAATTCTCAAAATTGCAGAAAACCCTAACTGCAAAACAAGAGTTAGAAAATAAAATAATTTACAAAATTATTATACAAAACATACAAGTGTAGAATGCTTAGATTTTTTTTTGAGAAGAGAAATTTCGTAGATCTTGGAAATGTCTAGATGTGTTTCAAAAAATAGATGTTAAACCATAGCCTTAGCGAAGTTAGAAAATCACATAAAATATTCAGAATCCAAACATAGTCAGCCTGTGCCCACAGTGTGTGAACTTGGAGCAAATTCTATATATTTTCTTAAGAATAAGAACATACAATGAGTTAGATCACTTAAGATAAACCCAAAACGTACCAATAGAATTTTCTTAGCATCTACAAATGAAATAACTGTTCAATTAATAATTTAAAACACAAATATATGAATGTCCGTACCCAACACATACCACAAATCAACGAGACAAAGACACCATGAACTGCACCCCAAACTATTTTATTACGATGATCAAACATTCTCAGCGGGACAATGGCCTTACACCAACTTTTACAAAGTGACATCATAGTAGAGCTCCAGATCTAGATGAGAATAGAAGCAAAAAACCTTTTATTTATAGAGAAATTCCTCCAAGTGGAAAATAACGGCTAGTTGGCTTGATCACCGTCAAAATAATATCGATCGTCGATAAATTTTTGATGATCTTTTAATCTCTACTGTTGATAAATCTTTGATCTTTGAATCTCTACTGTCGATAATATTTGATAATCTTTTAATGTCTACCGTCGAAATCATTATTTTTGAGGAATTTTTGAATTTCTTATTAAAACCATTTTTTATTGGCTCAAAAATAATCTTTTTGAGCTAATTTCCTCAAAAAATTGACTTTGACTTAACCACCAAGGGTCCATGTTTTCTTGAAATTTCCAATATCCCTTGGTGGGGGACTTCCAAAAATTAATTTATTTTAAGCCCACGAATTTTTCCACTTGGAGAATTTAATTTCTTTAATATTTTAATTTTTTGACTCTAATTAATTAATTTTCTGGCTTAAGATTTAATTTTAGTTTTGCCAGAAAAATTAATTAATTGACACTTGAGGGGATTGATTATTTTTCCGCTCTCAAATATTTTAGCCATGGTGTCTAAGTACGAGGGGCCATGCAGTAAAATATTTTTTTACATAAGATTTTACAAATTCAACCCTCAAAGGGAGAATCTCGTTCATTATAGACCCTCAGATAACTTACTCAATTCTGTAACACAATATGATCTAGTAGACCAAGTGACTTGTAATAAAATAATTTAACCAATTAGCTTAAATTATTTCCAAATCACTTTTACAAAAGATACGACTAAAACACTAGGACTCACCTAAGACTTAGACGATAAATTCCACTTTAGCTTTCAGGTGAGGCTGAAGGGAAAAACTCTGCCGATCATCTGTGTTTAGAAACACAGATAATTAGTGAGATGAAAGACCTTCTAGGATGAAATTTGTCACCAAAATAATAGGCTTACCTAGGTTGTTACATACATGCATGGTCTTACTAACATCATTTACATTACAAATTTTGCAAAATGGGTTTACAATGACTCAAAAGATGATGGCTTATGATCCTGATCCTTTGAAAAATATGGTACAACTACTTCCTTGGAACTTTGACAAAATGTGTGCAACAGTACCATGAGGAGATGACCTACCAAATCTAGAGGTTGCACTTGATTTAGAATGAGTTTTTTGTTTCTTGTATTTTTGTTGTGCAACTTTCTCTATTTGGATGTATTTTCTTCTTTGTTCAACTGGAACCTTTGGGCAAATTGCTATCCCCACGACACCCTTTTTGTCATCATTGCCCAACGCCCCACAAAGATGCCTCCTCACACGGGTATATGAACCACTATATGGTTTTCCTCCATGACAACCATGAGGGCACAAAAACTTATAACTTCCACCACCTTTTCCCCCTTCAAGTTTGGTCACCAAATTCCACAAGGGTGTCAATGCAACTTTCCCCTCTAGCATTTCATTGTTTTCTTCATCCCCTTCCTCTTCAAACCCTTCCTCCTCATCATACATTGGGTCACTCATATGGGGACCACTATCCTCTTGTTCTTCTTCCTTTCTATTCCTACTCCCCCTTGCCATCATGAAAACCAAAAGTGGAATGATACATAGAAGCCAAAAGAACACCATTTTGGAATATGAATATAGATGGATAACTTGTAATGAAATGAGCAAGAAGAAAGAATGGGAAAGAGTAGTAGAGGGAGGAGAAAAAATACAAACAACAACGATAGAAATATGAGGGATTTTGGGGTTTGCAACTTTGCACTTACCTCTTTAGCTCTTGTAGATGGATTTCTTTCTTTACTTCTCCAAGCTCCTCTTTCTTTACTGCTCCTAGCTCCTCCTCCTTCACTCTTCCAAGCTCTCCTCAAGCCTCTCTTCTCCTCTCTTCTCTTCTCCAAGCTCTTTTCTCCTCTCTTCTCCAAGCTCTCCAAAAATACAAGAGTGAGGAAATGAGAGGGGAAAATGAACTTTATCCCCATTTATCATTTCCCTAACTCAACCTAAACCCACCCCAACTCAAGTTAGACAAAAAACAAAATAAAAAAATATGAATTTTTTGGGTTGGCTGCACAGAATTTCCCGTTGTGCATTAGATCCGCTTGGGATCCGTACAAATCTGTGCCCGATCTGCCACAGATCCGAGGTTCTGAAATCTGGAACTGCAGATCGAGATCGGGCGGTTCCAGATTTCTAAACTACGAATTTGGCGGTGGATTTCGGTTTAGATTCGGGGGAGGGGCGTTTCATGCAACACTGATATAGATGAAGGGCCTGACAAAGCCATGGGTAAAAATAGTGGGTGCCCTCAAAACAATTGACAAAAATCCATCTTCAACTTGTGTGCCCTCCAAAACCATGGACAAAATAAGTGTGTTGCTTAATGAATTGATGTATCAGCCCTTAGTATGACCTAGAAAATAGGATAACGATTTTCACATGATAATTATTCACTTCTAATGTAAACTCAACCATGAGAATAACACTTTTGACTTGAACAACTACTCCATATCAAATTTTGAACAAGATAAGGGAGTAACGGCTCATCTTTAATTGATTATGTTGATTCATATCATATGAGAAATAGAGTATCCCTTCCATGCTGGTGACACTATATGGTAGAAATTGCTGACCATGTCTCATGGGATGAAAATCAGTTGAGTTTTGTGGAAGTGGTCCCGTCGAATGTGAGCTCAACTGGCTTGAAGTGGATTTATGTGATACAATTGAGCATGTTGTAAACTTGGTGTTTGTGGCTCCATGTAATCTTTTAATTTGTGCCCAGGTTGACTCATGCCCCCTATGATGTGTGATGGCCTTTTCAAATATAATAATATTATATGATGCACCCCTTTTGTGATATAACTTCATGCTCACCTTAGGCTATTGCATGGTGACATAGTGGTTCGACTTAGTTAAGGGGGTTGCTTCTGTCATACATGTCATTTCCTTTGATTTAGCCAATCCCTAATATAATTTTACTTTATATGTCTTCATGTCTTCATCATAGTTGCATAGTTGAGGATGGTGGCCACTTTATATATATATATATATATATATATATGCCTTCATTAAAGTGCAAAGAAGTGGAGTGGCCCCTTTATAACAGTCTTGCCACCGCATTCATCAGAAAAACCAATTATTCCATGACCAAGCTTTCATACAAATATGTAGGGAAACATGAAGCAAGGAACTTAGCATTCATCATCCAACAAGCCCTACAAGTATGATTTTACCACTCATGGAAACATGCATGGTAACAAGACCAATTTAAGGCATGTTCGAGAGTGATATAATACATAGAGTAATAAAAATCCATTAATGTTAAATTGACTTGACCAAGTTATAATGTTAATTTTGCATATGTTCTATGCTTACAACAAATTTACTTCAATTTTCCATATTAGCTCAATGTCAATTCCAGATTAGCAATCACATTTAGCATGATAGTAAAATGTAGATAGAACATAAACATAAATCGCAGAAAACAAGCAAAGACAAGAGGACACAAGATGTGGCGCCAGCCAAGGACAAACCCAAATGTGGGGAAACCCATGATCAATTCTTCTTATGTTCTTCAATAGTTCAGCAGAGAGAGAGATAGTACATATACATCAGAAGTCAACATTTTGACTTGTCAAAATAAGAGCAGCAATCTTTTATAAGAAGATGACACATGAGGTAGCAGATCTGAACCATGCTATACCCATCACTGTGCTGCACCTTGTTAAAATTTGGGTACCAGAGGACAAGTGGTTCCCGCTAGGGAAAAGTGTCCAAATTTATTTTTTACTTTTCTCCCAAATTGATTTTATAAGTGGTAAAGCAATTTAATTTAGATGTGACTTTATAAGTGGTAAAGTTACATTCTAATTTAAAAGTGACTTTATAAGTGGTAAAGCTACATTTTAATTTAAAGGTGACTTTATTAAAGTCAATGAAGAATTAGAAAGTGAAAAAGTGATTATGGAAACAAAAGGCTAAGTGGGTCTTTATTTAAGTGGGTGAGTTAAAAAATAGAAAGTGAGAATTAAATGCACATTTATTTTGATCCCTAGATCTAAATGAATCTCAGCCATTAGATCTTAGGGTAACTTATAAAAATTTCTCATTTCCCACCCCGGTTTTCAGTTTCACCTTATTTCTTCAAAATAGTTAAATTCCCTTTCCCATATCCATACATTCAACAACTGAAAAAATAAATTTTGCTGAAAACACAAATTTTGGAAATTTTACAGAATGCTGGAAAATGCAGAAATAAAAAATCAGCACATACAAACAGCCATTAAACACATTTAAACACAATGATTTTTTATCAAGGTGACCCTAGAAAAACCCTCTACAACTCTTTGGGAAAACCAGTTCAAAAGCTCCTTCTTATTTCTAGAAAATGCTTTTTATAGTGAGAAATATTCAACAAAAAAGCAACAAGCAAACTTTTACAACTTATCTCGTTTTCTGTGCCTCACAGCCAACTGGAAAAACTTGCAAACAACAAAACAGAACAACAATAAATGTTGTACGGCCTCCTCGATTTTTGTGCCCAATTTCAGCCTTAAAATGCTGCTATACAGCCTGCCTAGAAACTCATGCAAGCTGCCATAAATACACTGTATGGATTTCCTCTATTTTTGTGCAGAAAAAACCAGCGGTACAGATTTGCCTCGATTTGCGTGGCAAGGTACAACCACTTGCTATATGGATTTTTGCTCCTTGATTTCTATGCACTTGTTGTACGTATTTCTAGAAAATCGTGCCCAAATTCTGCCTTTCACCGTGTGCTAACTCAGTTGCACGGATTTGCTAAAATGCTGCTTTGGAATGTGTGTCAAGTTGCTGTCTCCTTCTCCTCCCTGTCTAGAAATCTCCCTTGCTCTTTTGCTCTCCTTCTCTCAATCTGCTCATGAAAGAATGAATGACCTTTTCCTCCTTTCCCTCCTTTAATCTAACCCTAAGTGACTTTTGAGGACTCCCTAAATCCAATGGCTGAAATAGATTGAGATCTAGGGCTGAGATTAAATGCTCATTTAAATCTCAATTTCTATTTTTTAATTCACCCCACTTTAATAAAGACCCACTTAATCATTTATTTCCAAAGTCACTTTTCCTTTCTAATTTTACATTGACTTTATGAAAGTCACTTTAAAATTAGACTTTAGTACCTTTATCATTTAAAGTCACTTTTAAATTAGATTTGAGTCACTTTAGGAGAAAATTTAAATTCTTTTGGATACTTTTCCCTAGGCCAAAGATCAAAGCCTTAGGGAACCACCTGTCCTCCTGTACCAAATTTCAACACTCCCTCTTACCGAGGAAGGTGTTACTCACCACACCCACCTTGTCTCTGAAGTAGACATGCTTGCCCCGTGGTAAGGCTTTGGTAAGAATATCTGCAACCTGCTCATCAGTGGGAATATACTCAAGCTTCACAGCTCCCTTCTGAATAGTGTTTCTGATGAAATGATATTTGATTCCGATATGCTTTGACCTGTCATGAAATACTAGATTCTCCGTGAGTTTAATGCAACTCTGATTATCACAGTAAACCACTGAAGGTCTCAACGACTGACCAAATAAGCCAAACAACATCTTGCGAAGCCATATGGCCTCACAACTAGCTAGACTGGCTGCCATATACTCTGCTTCCGCTGAACTCAATGCTATTGACTGCTGCTTCCGGCTGAACCATGGCACTACTGCTGAACCCAACCCAAAACAACACCCTGAAGTGCTCTTCCTATCAGAAGCACATCCTGCCCAATCAGAATCAGTATAACCTGCCAATCTCACTCCATCCCCCTGCCTGTAGTCCAGACCATAATCCACTGTCCCCTTCCAGTACCGCAAAATGTGTTTTGCAGCCACCCAGTGAACCTTCCTAGGCTCACACATAAACTGACTCATCGTGTTGACTGCAAAACAAATATTTGGTCTATTGTTGAGCAAATACATCAAGGAACCAATCAGTTGCCTGTACAATGTGGGATCCACCAACTCGGAATCCGAAGCGTGAAGCTTCTTCCAGTTGGTGATCATCGGTGTCGACATGGGTTTAATGTGGAATCTGCCAAGGATGTCCACTATATACTTCCCTTGCCCCAGGAAGAAATGCCCCTCCTCCTGCCACACCTCCAAACCCAAAAAGTAATGCATCAAGCTGATGTCCTTTGTCTCAAACTCCGCCGCAAGATCTCTCTTGCAGTGCTCCATGAGTCTCTCTGCACCTGTAATGATCAATTCATCCACATACAACACCAAAATGAGAGGCTCCTCACCTATCACAATATAGTAAAGGTTCGGATTTGCCTCAATCTTTGTGAAACCCATCCCCTGCAAGTATGTATCTATCCTGGAGTACCAAGCTCTGGGAGCTTGCTTCAGGCCATAAAGGGCCTTCTTCAGTTTGCACACATGGAACTCCTTCCCATGCACCTCAAAGCCCTGTGGCTGCTCAATGTACACCTCCTCCTGTATGAAGCCATTGAGAAATGCGGTCTTCACATCCATCTGGTGGATCTTCCAACCCATCTCTGCTGCTATCGATATAATGGAGCGAATCGAAGTATATCGAGCCACGGGAGCGAAGGTCTTCTCATAATCAACTCCCTCTACCTGGGAGAACCCTCTAGCCACAAACCTCGCTTTGAATTTCTCAATGCTGCCATCTGCAGCATGCTTTACCTTGTAAAGCCATCTGGAAGTAACCACGGATTTTCCCTCAGGCCTCAGCACCACCTCCCAAACATCATTCTTCATGATAGAAGAATACTCCTCCTGCATGGCCTCTCTCCAGACCTGCTGGCTAGCTGCCTCCTCATAGCTAAAAGGCTCAGAGTCAAGGATGCTGGTAACCATCGCCATATAGCTACAAAATCTCTCAGGTGGTCTACTCTCTCTGACCGGCCTCTTCGGCTCAGCAACAGATGTGGCATCTCTCAAGGTGTCCTGAAGCCACTTGGGCTTCCTCTTCCCTGAGCATGCTTCTCCCATAGGAGAATGAAACTCCTCCTCCTCATCACCATCAGTAGCCTGAACTCCTGACTGTCTGTCTGCTGTCCTCCTGCCTGCACCTGAACCTGTAGAAGCTGAGGTACCGTGTGAACTGGACTCCCTAGTGAACTGCTCTGTGACCTGCTCGGAGCACCACCCCTCTGGCTCGGTGAGCCACTGCTCACTGATGGACCTGACATCCTCATAGATGTACCTCCAGATCCTCCTGATCCTCTTGATCCCTGCCCACTGGATCCCTGTGACTGACTCAACTGCTGCTGAGGGTCTGGCTGATCCAGATACTCCAACTCCCGTGATCTCCTAAAGGCCCTGTCCTCTTCGAACTTCACATCCCGTCTGACAACAACTCTCCTCTGTGCAGGAATGTAAATCCGAAAGGCCTTTGAGGTCTCACTGTAGCCCACAAAGATACCCTTCTCTGCGGTGGGCTCTAGTTTGGTCCTCTTCTCCTTGGGTATATAGGAGTATGTAATGCATCCAAAGATATGAAGATGACCAATATCAGGCTTCTTCCCAGAGAAAGCCTCCTCCGGAGTTATGTGCCCCAAGGCACGATGCGGACTCCTGTTCTGCAAGTAAACAGCTGTGTTGCAGGCCTCTGCCCACAAAAACAATGGCAACCTGTAATCATGTAACATGGCTTTGGCAACCCCTACGATGGATCTGTTCTTCCTCTCCGTAACCCTGTTCTGCTGGGGGTTGTAAGGAACAGTGAACTCCCTCCTAATTCCTACCTCTGCACAATAGTCAACAAACTCTCCAAGGGTGTACTCTCCCCCATTGTCCGACCTCAGGGACTTGATCTTCCAACCTGTCTGTGTCTCCACAAGAGCTCTGAACTCCTGAAACCGCTTGAAGACCTCACTCTTGGTCTTCAAGAAATAAATCCAGGTCCTCCTGGAGTGATCATCAATGAATAAAACATAATACTCATATCCACTCAAGGAAACATGAGACATCCGACCGCTCACATCAGAATGTATCAAATCAAGTATCCAGTCGCTCTGCTGTCACTGCTGGGAAAAGGGGATTTGGCAAACTTGCCCATCGCACATCCTCTGCAAGTATCAAAGTGATCAGTACTGAAATCTGGCACACCTGTAGTGATCTCCCGCAAGGTCCTCAAGGCTCCATGATACATATGCCCCATCCTGCGGTGCCAAATCTCACACAGCTCAAAACTGCTAGCTCTGCTGTCGGTACTACTGCTCAATGCCAAAAGGGACTGGAATGCAAACTTGTACACCTTTGCATGGCGTACACCTATCACTTTAGCTGAATCAGCTAGAGTGCCCTTGGGATACATCAACACCTGTCCTCCCCTGAACAGTACCTCATATCCTCTGTCCTCCAAAGCTGAGACGGATATGAGGTTCTTCCTCATCCCTGGCACATAAAGAACATTTGACACCTTCAAGGGAGGTTTGGACTCCCTCTGAGATGTCAGTGTCCCCACATCGACTGCTCTAACAACTCTGTCATCACCGAGTACTACCTCCATATCAGTGCCACTCTCTGAAAGCTCTGAGAAGTACTCACGGATTCCTGTCATGTGACGTGAAGCCCCATTGTCCACATACTAGATACCCGAAGATGCTCCGCTAATGGAGGGAAAAGCATGCTCCCTCTGAACCTGTGTGGCAGGTGATCATGCACTATAGGACTCACACACAGTGAACCCAACTCCCGATCAAAACGATCTGCAAAGTCCTCAACCTCTGCTGAAGTTGCCACGCTCTGGTTCTTCCCCTTCTTCTTCTTCTTCTCCAGACACACCACTGCATAGTGTCCCATCTTTTGACAATTCCAACACTTCACCTTGGAATAGTCCTTCTGTGTGTTACCTTGTTTACCTTTACCTTTGTCTTTGCCCCCACCATTGCTTGTGGAAGCCTGCTTCTTCCCTTTGCCTTTCTTGCCTCCTGCCAACAATGCTACATCCTCATCCTGCTCAACTGGCTTGGCTGCCACAAGCTGACCTTTCTTGATCTCTGTCTGAATGCAATCATCCCAAAACCTCTCCCATGTGGGAAGGGTCTCACATGCACAAACCCCATCAGCAAAGTTCATCCATGAACGTGGGAGACCATTCACTGCAATCCGCACCAACTCAGTGGGTGGAATGACCTCTCCAACTGCGGCCAACTCATCTCTCACATTAGTAATCTTTGTGAGATATCCAACTGCACTATCATTACCCATCTTAATGGTCTTCAACTTCTCCTTCAGGACCATTTTCCGGTTCTCATTGGTACTCTGGTAGAGATTGGACAATGCTGTCCACATCTCATGGGCATTTCTCTTTCCTCTCACATGAGGAATGCAATGGTCTTTGACTCCATCTAGAATCAGTCTCTTACCCTTGTTGTTCTTTCTATTATAATCAGCCAACTGAGTAGCATCAGTGGGCACAACAACAGGGTTCTGTGTGGTATGCACCATAATGTCCCAAACTTCTGCCTCTTCAAAGATACTCTGCATTCTCTCCTTCCAAACGCTGTAATTGGAATGCCCATCCAACCTATCCTCCACCCTCAATCCTAATGACATCCTGCTGTCCTAAAACTGAAAAATAGCACTGCTGTAGTAAGGATAAAACTGTTGTTTGTGAAAATCAGCGTGTTGGAATTTTCTGAGTGAAAAATCAGCAATAATTTTTCTCCTTGCTGTCCCAAACTGCACTTCAACACTCAACCTCTGATACCATGTAAAAATTTCTCATTCCCTATTAAACACACATGGATGGCAAGAGAAATATGAATGATAAATCATGAGAGTACAATTTTTATTAACAAATGATTTACATTTATAGTACATGTTGTGACTGTTGGGTTTCACATCCAAGGTCTCTTGGACTCCTTTTGTCCATTCGGCTTCCACATTAACCCATTGAGGATTAGGTGTCCAACATTCCCCCCCCTTAATCCGAAGGGTTATGTATGAGTCCAAGAAGAGAGCTGTAATACAAAATGTGCAAAAATGCATGGCAGCACTAGGCTGAATGTGCTTTCTGAAATGTTGGTATAAAGGGCGGTGGTTTAAGGATGACCACCAACACTGGAACGCTTAGTGCAGTTCCCGGAACTCTTCCAAAACTGGCAAGAAGTTGAAGTCTTATGCTAGAGGAAGTGCTCCTATTGTTTTGAAGAGGGAAACCTTCAACCATGAAGGGAGGTCTCACCCCGCATAAAAGGGAGAACTTCAACCTGAAAAGGGAAGTCTCAACCTGTGATGGTTTAAGGATGACCAACAACTCTGGAATGGAATGCTTAATGCAATTCCTGGAACTCTTCCAAAATAAGCAAGAAGCTGGAGTCTTCTGCTAAAGGAAGTGTTCTCAATTTTGTTCCTGGAATTCTTCCGAAACTGGCAAGAAGCTGAAGTCTTCTGCTAGGGGAAGTGTCCCGGATTACCAACTGAAGGCATGTTCACGGGCATCTTTGTCTCTGGCGACAACTCTGAAACTGGTGTGGTAGGTTGTGGCTCAGGCTCGCTTGATTTGACTTTGAAGCTTGTAGATGACCATCATTTCCCCCCCTGTCAAATACAAGGTGAGATGATGGAGAAAACTCAACTGCAAGACTGTTCAATACTCTGGAACAAGTTCTGACATGTGATTGGAATATCTTCTTAGCTGTTGATGCCCATTGCCAAGAAGCGATCCATACAAGATGAATCTTTGTTCTTGCAGGACTTTTGTTTCTGAAGCATCTGTTTGAAGAATGAGTGGTTTTATGACAATGCTTACATGGATGAAGATCAAAACAGTGATCTTTCAAATGGCCAACTCGGTCACAGTGTTGGCATTTTACAATCTGTTGTTGTTGTTGTTGCTGTGGAAGAGGGGCAGAATCTGGAACAACTGGAGGTGAACTGTTATGGGGAGCAGGTGAACTGTCATGAATGAATCCAACACTCTGAAATTGAATGGGCTTTGAGTAGTCTGGAATATGAAAGGACAAGTCCTTGTCATATCCAAGACCAGTTTTGTGCTTGTTGTGG
>APFE030395228.1:145544-158618 GCA_000404065.3 Pinus taeda
AGCAGGTGAACTGTCATTAATGAAACTAGCACTCTGAAACTGAATGGGTTTTGAGTAGTCTGGAATATGAAAGGACAAGTCCTTGTCATACCCAAGACCAGTTCTGTGCTTGTTGTGGACAAGCTGTTCCCAAGGTCTGATGATGGGCTTGGGAAGTGCAGACTGAGTTTCTGCATCTGCATGTACAACTGCTGCTTTATTGGGTACTAAATCTGAATCAACTTCAACAATATTGACTTGCTTCTGATGGGTTGCAGTCTCAATGTTCTAAACAGAAACATGTTCAGAATGACTCCTCTGTTTTAATTCTTCTTGCTGTAGCTGAGATTCAAGCTGCAAAAAATCGATCTTTTCCTGTGCATTTTGTAGACAGACCTGAATGTCTGTGAGAGAAACTTTGCTGACTTTTAATGTATCATGAGTAGTAGACAACATCAGAGTTTTTAGGAACTCTAATACTTCATTGATTCTGGCCATTTTCTCCAATGTTAAACTTACACTTTAAGCCAACTATGAACCAATGTCACTACAAGGTATTTTCAAAGTTTGTTCTCTCAGAAAACTGCAACAATCAAATGAGATTATTCCTTGAGGAATGAATCAAAAGCTAGATTTTAACTCTCCTTATTCTCCAAATCCACACACAACGATGGTTGGTTGCATTCATATACAAGGAAAGTATATTGTGCATTCCCAAACAATGAAACTCAAACGCTACAACAAATAAAATACTTGCTTCTCCACTAAGAAATATATATCAGCAAGGATGCAAGCTTTACACAGATATCTATTCAAGAAATACAGTGTATTTTATCAATTTTACACCCAAGGTTCAACACAGAAATAGAAATACCCTGAATCCACTGCATTAGATGGCTTAAATCAATCAAAGAATCTCCCAACTCCCACTCAACCTCTTCGCATTCTCCGCTTTCTCCTTGAATAGTGCTAACAAGGATACACCAGATACCTTAACAACTTTAAACCTAACTTCAGGAATATCTCCCACGACATGCCCCTTTCGCCCAAATTCAGCGATCAACACCTTGTCATTTTCTTCAATGTAGTTCAAAGGCCAACACAAATAGGCTCAACCTTGATGCAGTTGGTGTTGAGTGTGATAATTTAGGTTCTGTGAAGGTTGATGAGTACTCTCGAAGCACAATTCCAAATATATGGGCAGCTGGAATATGGACAAATCTCACGCACCAATGGAACTTGACTTTCCATGTGCTCCAAGACAGAGCAGGTGTTCGTGCAAGTCTATCTGGCGCTCAAGGTTCACCACTTAAAAATGCCATTTGGTCTTCATAAAAGGGATTAACATTACTTCCTGTCTGTACCAACATTACTGTCTATATTTTAGAAATGAAAGTCTTGACTTGCACCATGTTCACAGTTCCTGCATCTGCACTGAAACTCACATAAGACCTTAAGAAAGACGTCTGTTAAAAGCAACAATAGTTATCTCACTGTATCGTACAATCACAGAGTACAGTTGTAGAAGCATACATGCTTCAACATCATATAATTAATAACAACGTTCAAATTGGGATACCTCTCACAGCAGTACCATTCACAACATCACAACTATTTCTTCGCTTCAGTTATATGAGGGACATCAAGGAGGAACAATCCCCCACAACCATCGAGAGAACCAAGATATAACAGAAAGCGATTTTAGTAACACTATCTCCGTCGGCCATGGTAAGGTCCAGCAACGCCCTCCATGCTTCTAAGTCGATTCAACGGGCCACCGATTTAATGACTTCCAACGAATTTTGCCAAGCCTTCACCCAGTGTTAGAATCAGGAAAATTCTAAAACAATTAACAATGTATCTTAACGCAGTGATTTGTCACGCCGACTCCTGTGCAGCGGTTTGCAGGACGAGATCTCATGGCATGTGCGCAGACGGGTTCCGGTAAAACTGCAGCCTTCTGTTTCCCTATAATTGCAGGAATTATGAGGGGTCAGATTCCTCAGCGTCTCCGTGGGGCACGGACAGCATTGCCACTGGCACTTATTCTTTCTCCAACAAGAGAATTATCATGTCAAATACATGAAGAAGCTAAAAAGTTTTCTTATCAAACTGGTGTCAAGGTTGTCGTTGCTTATGGCAACATCACATTATGCAGAGGACAATCAGCCGGCAGTGGCACTTAGCAAATCAACGTTTGAATCCCAACCACAAACCACACAACATATAATACAGCCACAAAATACAAAGAAATCTACCTGAGACGCCTCCAAATCTGACTCTGAACTGCCCAATTTCGGGCCCCTATCCGTTGGCAAGCCTCCAAATACACAGAACTGGAGAACCGACTACACCTCCTCTCCCAGTGTCTTCTAAACGACAGCGATGGAACGTTGTCTCTCGCGCCCTTCTATTGACGGAAGGCTGTATCTTGGTCAAGGGCTAGAAGGCCGAAATCATATCACTAGAATTATTGTGTTAGACATTGGCGCAGGTTTATGGCAATGGCAGGAAGTATGTGATACTTATCCTCCTATTACATATGATATTCCAATGCATATATGCAGTTCAAGACGGGTCGCAGGTGGCCTTTATGTATATCGCAGACATGACATATATGAGGATAGTCTGAATGTTTGAGAAAAATGTGCTGCTCGTAGCTTATGACTACAGATATTTTCACATACTGAGATATGAGTCGTCAAATACACGTTGGATAAAAGCGGCAACCATGTTATCACCGGTTAGATTTATGTTATCTTGGACATGGGCCATATCATATCACAGTTGGGCCATTCCAATGCATCAACAATCAACAATCATCAACGGACATTCCAATGTTCACTTCATTATAGCGCTAGAGCAACGTACGCACACACCAAACTATTCGATGCAGAAAGCAAAGAATAATGATAGGAAAATAGCAGAGGTGTCAGGATGAAGGTGAAACAAAGGGCGTCACTGTGCATAAGATAGAACACGTGTTCTTGAATAATTGTTTCCTTGGTCTCCGTTTCTCGAATGACTATAACAATATTTAGAATACGCAGAAAATGAGATCCAATAGAAAATTTAAAAACTGACCAGCAGCGAATAGTACTGAAAAGAACTGTTTGGTAACCGACGGGAGGCTTTATGATGGCTACACAGAGCAAAATGATATGATGTTCTGATGATAGTACTGAAAAGAACTGTTTGGTAACTGGCGGGAGGCTTTATGATGGCTACACAGAGCAGAATGAAAGATAATTATTTGCGAGGAATTTTATGATAGTTACACAGAGAGCAGCGTATTGGGTTGTTATGTAAACGGTAGAATGGGAGAAACTGTTCTGTGGAGCCACGATGGGTGGTATGGTGGTTTGATGCCACGATGCCAAAACAATGACGGTTTGATGCCAAAACATGAGATTTTCCAAACCACAGTCACGCCAACAATGTATAATCCGTGTTCATAGGAGGAGCGATATTACCTTATTTTGAGCCTTTCACAATCACTCTTGAGCGCACTAGCGTTCAATTCTCCACAACTTTCAAACTATTCCACGTTCACGGCTTGGTCTCCACGCTCACAACAACAACACTGGAAAGAGAATAATGGCTCAAAATGGAGCAGGGCCAGTAATCGCCTGCTCTAATACCATGTTAAACACACATGGACAGCAAGAGAAATATGAATGATAAATCATGAGAGTACAATTTTTATTAACAAATGATTTACATTTATAGTACATGTTGTGACCGTTGGGTTTCACATCCAAGGTCTCTTGGACTCCTTTTGTCCATTCGGCTTCCACACTAACCCATTGAGGATTAGGTGTCCAACATTTCCCACCCCGGTTTTCAGTTTCACCTTATTTCTCCAAAATAGTTAAATGCCCTTTCCCATATCCATACATTCAACAAATGAAAAAATAAATTTTGCTGAAAACACAAATTCTGGAAATTTTACAGAATGCTGAAAAATGCAGAAATAAAAAATCAGCACATACAAACAGCATTAAACACATTTAAACACAGTGATTTTTGGTCAAGGTGACCCTGGAAAAACCCCCTACAACTCTTGGGGAAAACTAGTTCGAAAGCTCCTTATTTCTGGAAAATGCTTTTTACACTGAGAAATATTCAGCAAGAAAATCAGCAAGCAAACTTTTACAACTTATCTCGTTTTCCGTGCCTCACAGCCAACTGGAAAAACTTGCAAACAGCAAAACAGAACAACAATAAATGTTGTACGACCTCCTCGATTTTTGTGCCCAATTTCAGCCTCAAATGCTGCTGTAGGACCTGCCTAGAAACTCGTGTAAGCTGCCATACATATGCTGTACGGATTTCCTCTATTTCTGCGCAGAAAAAACCAGCGGTACAACTGTGCGGATTTGCCTCGATTTACGTGCCAAGGTACAACCACTTGCTGTACGGATTTCTGCTGCTCGATTTTTGTGCACTTGTTGTACGGATTTCTAGAAAATCGTGCCCAAATTCTGCTTTTCACTGTGTGCTAACTCAGCTGTACAGATTTGCTAAAATGCTACCTTGGAATGTGTGCCAAGCTGCTGTCTCTTTCTCCTCCCTGTCTAGAAATCTCCCTTGCTCTCTTGCTCTCCTTCTTTCAATCTGCTCATGAAAGCATGAATGACCTTTTCCTCCTTTCCCTCCTTTAATCTAACCCTAAGTGACTTTTGAGTACTCCCTAAATCCAATGGCTGAAATAGATTGAGATCTAGGGCTGAGATTAAATGCTCATTTAAATCTCAATTTCTATTTTTTAATTCAACCCACTTTAATAAAGACCCACTTAGTCATTTATTTCCAAAGTCACTTTTCCTTTCTAATTTTACATTGACTTTATTAAAGTCACTTTAAAATTAGACTTCAGTGACTTTATCACTTAGTCACTTTTAAATTAGATTTGACTTTATAAAAATTATAAAGTCACTTTAGGAGAAAATTTAAATTCTTTTGGACACTTTTCCCTAGGCCAAAGATCAAAGCCTTAGGGAACCACCTGTCCTCCAGTACGAAATTTCAACATAACCTAGAAGGTCATTTAGAGAATAAAAGAAGAAGAGAAGAGGAAAAGATCATTAATTCTTTCATGAGCATTTGAGAGAAAGAGAAGAGAGAGCAAGGAGAAACTTTCTGAGTAGTGAGGAAGTGAAGGAGAGCAGCGAGAATACATTTCAGCAAATTTGGACAACAACATCTATTAGCACGCATCACAAGGCAAAACCATACAACAGGAGAAAGACACAGAAATCAAGGAAGAGGAACAACACAAAAATCAAGGAAGAGGGGCAGTAGCAAGGGCACAAATTTTGAGGCAAGTTTTGGGCACATTTTTCGAGGTAGGCCATACAACATTTAACGCTGTTTTTTGTTGTTTTTGTTGTTGTTTTGGCTGTTTGCTTGTTGGCACAATTTTCGAGGCGGAGTGCAAGAACAAAAATCGAGATAAGTCGTAATTTGTGGTTGTTGGAATTTTTACTGTGTATTTTAGTTTCTTTGTAAAAGCATTTTCAGAAATAAAGAAGAGTTCTCAAACTGGTTTTCCCCAAGTGTTGTAGGGGGTTTTCCTAGGGTTACATTGACCAAAAATCACTATGTTATTTTCTTTGTGTGGCTGTCATAATTTTGCTGTGTTTTATTTTTGCAATTTCAGCAGTCATGAAATCTCTAAAGTTGTGTTTTCAGAAAATAGTCATTTCCAGATTTTAGAATTTTTATCATGCTTGGATTTAAAACTAAGTGCATGGAGTGATAAGGAAAATTGATATCCGGAGTGGGGGTTGAAATTTCTTCATGGTATCAGAGCTTGGTTGGCTGAAAAGTGCAGTTTGGGACAACAAAGTGAAAGTTACAGCACACTGTTTTTTACACAGAAAACAAAAACTTTTATCACAAATTTAAAAATTTTAGTTTGTTAGGACAGTGAAACATGTCTTTGGGTTTGAGAGTTGAAGACATGTTGGATGGGCAGAACAACTACAGTGCATGGAATGAGAGAATCCAAAGCACCTTTGAGGAAGCAGAAGTTAGGGGCATTATGGTAAATACCATACAGAACCCAGTAGTAGTACCTACAGACCCTGTACAGTTGGCAGAGTTTAACAAAAAGAATGCTAAGGCAAAAAGATTGATTCTGGAAGGAATCAAAGACCATGTCATTCTTCATGTGAGAGGAAAGATTTATGCACATGAGATGTGGATAGCCTTGACCAGTCTTTACCAGAGTTCAAATGAAAACAGAAAAATGGTCCTAAAGGAGAATCTGAAGGCTATTAAAATGGCTAAGACTGACAGGGCTACAACATACCTCACAAAGATCACTTTAGTTAGAGATGAGTTGGCAGTCGTAGGTGAGATTATTGCACCCACTGAATTGGTGAGGATTGCTTTGAATAGTCTTCCCAAGACTTGGGAGAATTTTGTGGATGGCATTGTCACGGGAAAACCTTCCCGATTGGGAGAGGTTGTGTGATGATTGCATTCAGAATGAGATCAGAAAGAACCATCTTGGGGTAGCCAAACAGGTGGAGGAGGATGACAATTTGGCATTATTAGCAAGAGACAAGAAGGGCAGAGCAAAGAAGCAAGCTTCCAATAGTGGAGGCAAAGGCAAAGGTAAAGGCAAGCAACAGAACAAGGACTATTCCAAAGTCAAATATTGGAATTGTCTAAAGTTGGGACACTATGCTGTTGTGCGTCCGGAGAAGAAGAATAAGAAAGGGAGAGATAAACCCATGGCAGCTTTTGTAGAGATAGAGAGCTTCTCAGAGAGCTTTGATCAGGAGTTTGGGTTCATAGCTTGTGAGGCCACTAGTGCAGGATCACCTGCCATACAGGTTCAGAGGGAGTTTGCATTCCCCGCTACTAGCAGAGCATCTTCTAGCGTTTGGTATGTTGACAGTGGTGCTTTTCGCCAAATGACAGGAGTCAGAGAGTACTTCTCAGAGCTTTTAGAGGGTGATACTGATGTGGAGGTAGTACTTGGTGATGACAACATTGTTAGAGCAGTCGGTGTGGGAACATTGACATTTGATAGGGGACCCAAACCTCCCATGAAAGTGTTAGGTGTTCTATATGTGCCTAGAATGAAGAAGAACCTGATATCTGTCCCAACACTTGAGGATAGAGGGTATGATGTGTTGTTCAGGAGAGGGCAGGTGCTTATATATCCTAAGGGAATTCCAACTTCTTCAGCTAGAGAGATTGGTGTGCGCCATGCCAAGGTGTACAAGTTCTCATTCCAACGCATGATGGCATTGAGTAGCAGCACCCGAGACAGGACTAACAACAGATCTAGCAGTTCAGAGTTGTGTGAGATTTGGCACCGCAGGATGGGGCACATGTATCATGGGGCCTTGACCACATTGTGGGAGATCACCACTAGTGTGCCAGATTTAAGTTTTTATCACCTTGATGTATGCAGAGGATGTGCTATGGGGAAGTTTGCTAGATCCCCTTTTCCCAGCAGTGACAACAGAGCAACCGAGACCCTTGACTTGATTCATATCGATGTGAGTGGTTGGATTTCTCATGTATCCTTGAGTGGCTATGAGTACTATGTTTTATTCATTGATGACCACTCCAGGGAGACCTGGATTTATTTCTTGAAGACCAAGAGTGAGGTCTTCAAGTGGTTTCAAGAGTTCAAAGCTCTTGTGGAGACCCAAACAGGTAGGAAGATCAAGGTCCTTAGGTCGGACAATGGAGGGGAGTATACCCTTGGTGAGTTTGTTGATTTTTGTGCTCAGGCGAGCATTAGGAGGGAGTTCACAGTTCCTTACTACCCCCAGCAAAATGGGGTTGCAGAGAGGAAAAACAGATCCATTGCAGGCGCTGCCAAAGCCATGCTTCATGATCAGGGGTTACCTTTATTTTTGTGGGCAGAGGCATGCAACACTACTGTGTACTTGCAGAATAGGAGTCCACATCGTGCCTTGGGGAATGTGACTCCGGAGGAGGTTTTTTCTGGGAAGAAGCCTGATGTTGGGCACTTTCGTATCTTTGGGTGGCTTACATATTCCTATGTCCCCAAGGAGAACAGGACCAAGCTAGAGCCCACTGCAGACAAGCGCATCTTTGTGGGTTATAGCGAGACCTCTTATTAGATTTATATTCTTGCGCAGAGGAAAGTGGTTGTCATGCGGGATGTGAAGTTCGAGGAGGAGAGAGCTTTCAGGAGGTCACAGGAGTTAGAGTATCTAGAGTCACCAGACCCTCAGGAGCAGCTGAGTCAGTCACAGGGATCCAGTGGTCAGGGATCAAGAGGTACATCGAGTACAGTGTCAAGTCGATCCGTGAGCAGTGGCTCCCAGAGTCAGGTGGGTGGTTCTTCGGGTAGCATGCAAGGCAGTCTGTAGAGCAGTTCACAGGGTAGTCCATTAATGGACAGTTCGCACGGTACTTCAGCATCTACAAGCACAAATTCAGGCATGAGGTCAATTGGTAGGCCTTCAGGAGTTTAGGATTCTGATGATGATGAGGATTATTTCACTCTGATGGGAGAAGTATGCTTAGGGAAGAGGAAGCCCAAATGGCTTCAAGATACCTTGCACGAGGCCACATCAGTTGCTGGGCCAAAGAGACAGGTTAGAGAGAGTAAACCACCTGAGCAGTTCTGTAGTTACATGGCATTGGTTACAAGCATTGTTGACTCTGAAACTTCTAGTTATGAGGAGGTAGCTAGCCAGCAGGTTTGGAGAGAGGTCATGATGGAGTATTCTTCTATTATGAAGAACGATGTTTGGGAGGTAGTGCCAAGGCCTGAAGGTAAATCAATTGTTACTTTCAAATGGCTCTACAAGATGAAGCATGCTGTAGATGACAACATCGAGAAGTTCAAGGCTCGATTTGTCGCGAGAGGGTTCTCACAGGTAGATGGAGTTGACTATGAGGAGACCCTCGCTCCCGATACTCGGTATACATCTATTCGCTCCATTATATCGATTGTAGCAGAGATGGGTTGGAAGATCCACCAGATGGATGTGAAGACCTAATTTCTCTATGGCTTCATTCAGTCGGAGGTTTATATTGAGTAGCCGCAGGGCTTTGAGGTGCATGGGAAGGAGTCCCATGTATGCAGATTGAAAAAGACACTCTATGGCCTGAAGCAAGCTCCTAGAGCTTGGTACTCTAGGATTGATACGTACTTGTAGCAGTTGGGTTTCACAAAGAGTGAGGCTGATCTGAACCTATACTTCATTGTGGTGGGTGAGGAGCCTCTTATTCTGGTGTTGTATGTTGATGACTTGATCATCACTGTGCAGAGAGACTCATTGAGGGCTGCAAGAGAGATCTTGCTTCAGAGTTTGAGATGAAGGATATCGGAGTGAGGCTGATCTGAACCTATACTTCATTGTGGTGGGTGAGGAGCCTCTTATTCTGGTGTTGTATGTTGATGACTTGATCATCACTGTGCAGAGAGACTCATTGAGGGCTGCAAGAGAGATCTTGCTTCAGAGTTTGAGATGAAGGATATCGGCTTGATTCATTATTTTCTGGGATTGGAGGTGTGGCGGGAGGAGGGGCATTTCTTCCTGGGACAAGGGAAGTACATTGTGGATATTCTTAGCAGATTTCACATGGAGGACTACAAACCCATGTTTACACCTATGATCACTAACTGGAAGAAGCTTCACGCTTCTGATTCCAAGTTGGTGGATCCTACTCTATACCGATAGTTGATTGGTTGTTTGATGTATTTGGTCAACACTCAACTAGATATATGTTTTGCAGTTAACACTGAGTCAGTTCATGTGTGAGCCCAGGAGAGTGCACTGGGTGGTTGCAAAACACATTCTTCGTTACTTGTAGGGGACAGTGGATTTTGGTCTGGATTATAGACAGGGTGATGGAGTGAGACTGGCAGGGTACACAGATTCAGATTGGGCAAGTTGTGCTTCAGATAGGAAGAGTACTTCTGGGTGTTGTTTTGGGTTGGGTTCGGCAGTTGTGTCGTGGATTAGCCGGAAACAACAGTTAGCTGCATTGAGCTTAGTTGAGGTAGAGCATATGGTTGCTAGTTTGGCTAGTTGTGAGGCCATATGACTTCGCAAAATGTTGTTTGGTCTATTTGGTTAGGCATTGAGAATTAAATGCACATTTATATTCACCCCTAGATCTAAATGAATCTCAGCCATTAGATCTTAAGGTAACCCAAAAGGTCATCTAGAGAATAAAAGTAGAAGAGAAGAGGAAAATATCATTAATTCTTTCATGAGCATTTGAGAGAAAGAGAAGAGAGAGCAAGGAGAAAATTTCTGAGTAGCGAGGAAGTGAAGGAGAGCAGCAAGAATACATTTCAGCGAATCTAGACAACAACATTTATTAGCACGCATCCCAAGGCAAAATCGTACAACAGGAGAAAGACAGAAATCGAGGAAGAGGGATAGCACAAAAATCGAGGAAGAGGGACAGTAGCAAGGGCATGAATTTTGAGGCAAGTTTTGGGCACATTTTTTGAGGCAAGTCGTACGACATTTAATGCTGTTTTATTGCTGTAATTTTTTTTTGTTTTCGCTGTTTGCTTATTGGCACAATTTTCAAGGTGGAGTGCAAGCACAAAAATCGAGATAAGTTGTAATTTGTGGTTGTCGAAACTTTTATTGTGTATTTCAATTTCTCTGTAAAAGCATTTTCAAAAATAAAGAAGAGCTCTCAAACTGGTTTTCCCCAAGAGTTGTAGGGGGTTTTTCAAAGGTCACATTGACCAAAAATCACTGTGTTATTTTCTGTGTGGCTATCATAATTTTGTTGTGTTTTATTTCTACAATTTCAGCAGTTGTGAAATCTCTAAATTTGTGTTTTCAGAAAAATATTGTCATTTCCAGATTTAGAATTTTTATCATGCTTGGATTTAAAACTAAATGCATGGAGTGATAAGGAAAACTGATAACCGGAGTGGGGGTTGAAATTTCTTCACACCCATCATACCATGCTGCATCCATCATCATTGTGCTGCACCTCATCACTATGCTGCACGTCATCACTATGCTGCACTCATCATCACCATGCTGCATTCAACAGTGTGCTGCATTCATTATCACCATGTTGCACTCAACAGTGTGTTGCATCAACCATGCTGCACTCAATAGTGTGTTGCATCAACCATGCTAAATCCAACAGTGTGCTGCATTCATTATCACCATGCGGCGTCCATCATGCTGCACTTATCATTATGCTGCACCCAACATACTTGTGCTGCACTTCATTACACTATCCTGCACTTATCATCATGCTGCACTTACATCATGCTGCATCGATCATGCTGCACTTCTCATTATGCTGCACTTCATTACACAATGTTGCACTATGCTGCACCCATCATGCTGCACTTACATCATGCTGCATCCATCAGTGCACTTATCATTATGCTGCACCCAACATACTTATGTTGCACTTATCATTATGCTGCACCCATCATGCTTCACTGCAATACATCCCACAAAGCATCTGGCCTTCATACAGCCTTTCAATGAATGCAACATTATAGCACTGCTTACTACACTAGCTGTCTGACTTGATAATGTAGCCCTTAGACAACCCTTGAAAACCTTTGCTGCTAGCTATGGCTTGTGGCCTAGCTCAGCAACAAGATAAGCATATGGACAACGAACAACATTATCAATAGCTGTCAGTACTTATTGATTTACATATGCTCTTAAGCTTTTCAACATATAACAATGGATTCATTACTTGACTGAAGCATACAATATAAGACCCCTTCTGATGTTGCGTCTAAGGTCTCTTGACTGCGGATTAAGGGCTAGATAAACAACAGCTAGGGCAGCACTGTAGCTACGGATTAGGGCCTATATTGGCTGAGTATAAAACTCTTACCTGTGTATTAAGGTCACCTTAGGACAACGAATATGGAGCTCCTTCCTTGACAGCGAAGATTGCGTCTAGGGTATAGGATTGCGTCTAACTGTCTTAGAAGAGGACTATAGATAGGGCTCTTTTGGAGCATTGTATGGTAGTGTATATAGGCTTCCATAAAGCTCCTCCTTGTTGCATAGAAGGTTCTCCTTTAGGACAGCGTAGAGACCTTCCTTAGACTCCTCCATGACCGTGTTAAGGGTTGTCCTCCATGAAAATGTTAAGGTTACTCCCTTGACTGCGTTAGGACTTTCATATTAGGGCAGCGTAGAGCCTATCTTCATAACTGTGTTAGGCCTTCATCTCCATGCGAGCGTTAGGAGCTAGGGCATCTTCTTCTAGGGCAGTGTATACTCTTAGGGACTCTTCCTTCCACTAAAACCCAAACAAGTGGAGAGGAAGAGATCACAAGAGGTGTGAGTGTGTGTTTCAAATGACTTGTAAGCCACCTCTTTTTATAGTAAAACTTTGAGGATAGATGGGGGCAATTTGGTTGCTGGCTAACCTTGACGAATTGTCGCATAACACAAATAAATTCATATATCCATGAATACATGTCGGAATCGGATGATCTTTAGATCAATCCTACCCGTCTCGACGAGAGGAATCCAAGAAAAATATCAGCTGCCGTAAATAAGAAGGCCCACATGGAGTTTGGCCCTAGTTGCCAATTTTAACACATAAGCAATGAATAGAGCTTGTTGACCACTACGTGTCAACTACCTATTAGCAGTACACCCCCTTTTTCGCAAAAGGGATAGCGCTTGAGCGACGTGTCCTTGCTTGTCATCATCAACCCGGTCATATCGTTTTGTAAACCCAGTCAGCGTGTATAAATTGTAAATAATCTTAGCAGAGTTGAGTCATGTATGTAAATTGCCTAGGTGGACCTAATTTTCTAGTGATAATCTACGTTCCAGAAGGTTTTTTGTCTCACCGATCCATGATCAGCAGAGTTTTCCTTCAGCCTAACCCCAAAGCCAGAATGAATTTTGTCATTAGAATCTTAGGGGAATTCTAATGTGTTGATCTGCTAGATTATAGTTGGTCCCAGAACTGAGTGATCTATGAGGGTCTATGTCAAATGGGTTTTCCCCCTTGAGATGTAAAATTGTGAAAGTCATGATGTAAAGTGTCTTGAGGGTTAGAAAATGTTTTAATCCCCTCATAAGTCCTAGGTCCTAGGTGATTTTTCCAAAGGCTAAGTTCGAG
>APFE030395228.1:159021-248725 GCA_000404065.3 Pinus taeda
ACTCGAACTAGCTGTTGGGAAATTTTCCTTTAAATAGGGTGCTAGGGGTCATTTGAGATAGAGATTGGATCTGAGAGTCTGGTGCTAAAGAAAGCTCTCTTGTAGTCATTTTTTGTGCAATAAAGAAAGACTTTGGGGTTAAAAATCTTGCTGGTGTTACTCTTCTGAAAATGCTGTAAGATTGTTTTATTTTTCTGCATAATTTTATTTTCAGCCATTGAGGATAGCTTAATGAAGATTGATCTAGGCACAGGTATCTTGTCTGATCTTTGGGGTTTGAATGATAGTTTAGATTCTGAAACATAATGGCAGGTATCTCCATTTGATCCGGGTTTCACTATTGTTTTCTTCCTCTATGTTAATGGTTGATTTTACGCTGTACAAGAAATCCTTTTTTTCAGATTACCGGGCGTTAGGGGAAGTTCTCCGCTGAACCAGCCAACTCCCGGATTGTGTTTTCTGAAAGAGCCCAGCCAGTTCTTGATCCCGGGCTTATCATTTGAAATTTTTTATTAATGCATGCAGGGTTTTCTGAAGCACCTCACATTAAGTTTGAAATTCTGAAAATATAACTGTGGATTATTGACAAATCTGGCTGCTAAAGAGCTTTAGATCTGTAAATACTGTAAATTTTTAGCTAGGTTTAGGGTTTTCAGCTTCGTTTCTTGCACATATTATTTTTGGGTTTTTGGTTCTTTGTCATTGCAGGTAGGTACAGGCTTTGAGAAATTTTCAGGGTTTCATCAGGCAGTTTGGAGCAGGAAAGATTTAAATTTTTGATCAGGTTTCTGGATTGCAGGTTTGCAAACTGCGTTTTCATTGTTCACATGCTCCCTGGGGTTTTACTGCTACAGAAAAATTTCGAAATTTTTTTTTAGGGATCACAGTTTTTGCTGCTACCCTGCACACACAAGTCTCCTTTCAGCGGCTGTCATCAATCATTCTTCGAACCTGCGTAGCAAACAACAAGCAAAAAAAAAAGGGCAAAGATTTGTTTTGTGTGGAATGGCATGATCAGGTTTTGAGGTTAGTGTATCATTTAAAAAAAAAAATCGATTTTCAGATTTGCAAAACGCCCACGCATCATTCTTAAAAAAAAGGGACATATACGCAGTTTTTTAAATGCTGCCTACGCTTCCTCATTCGCTCATCTGTTTGATCCCCTGCTTAACCTCCATTGAATTTGCGGCTTCCCTCATTTGCCTTTACGCAGATCCTCTTTCCATCAACCTGCAAACTCCAATCTACGCTGCCACTCCCTTCCCTCCTCTGTCGAGCCCCCATTCTTCTCCAAACACAATCCTCCCTCATCCGCAGTTCCATTGTTGTCCTTTCTCTGCTCGTTTTCATTGAAACACTGCGTGCTGCTCAACCCCATTCACTCTGCCGCGTCTCGCTCTCCATCCTGCGTATTTCTTCCTTGCCGTCATCTGCACCAACAACAATCAAAAATAAAAAAGAAAAAAAAAATCAATTTACGTAGGTATTTCTTTTTTTTTAAGATGAGCTTCATTTGGTTTAGATCTTAGAACTAAATTTTTTAGTTTCAGATGTTAGATTTTATAAACTTTCACTTTATATATTAGATTAGGTTTTGACTTTAGATTGTAGTTTTAACTTTAAACGTTGGATATAAATTATGTTAGTTTAGTTTTAAATTTAGATTTAATTTCGTTTAAAGTTAGACTTTAATAGTTAAAAAAAATAAAAAAATAAAAATCTAGAAAAAGTTAAAAAATAAAAAGAAATTAAATTTGGATTTGGATTTTCATCTTATTTTATTTGCTTGTTTTGATTTTATTAAAAGAAAAATAAAAGAATAAAAAATTCATAAAAAATATAAAAAGGTTTAAACTTTAGTTTTTATTTAGTTTAGGTTTAGTTATATTTTTGTTTAGCTTCTTTTTTTTAATTTTAATTTAGGTTTCATAAAAAAAAAATTTAAATTTTTGTTTTCATTCAAAAATATAAAAATTAAAAAAATGCCATAAAAGGTTTCTTTTTTAGATTTAGGTTTTAGACTTTATAGATTAGGTGTTAGCTTAGATTTAATTAGTTTTGTTTGGCTTGAAATTTTGACTTCAACAAATCACATTTAAAAAATATAAAAAAAATTAAAAAAAATATTTAAAAATTTAAAAATTAAAATATTTTGAAAAAAGCTTAATACAAAAAAAATTGAAAATTCATGGTCCATTTTTCTATAGCTAAACGCACTTAAAATGATTATTTACAAGTTGGCTATATGAAAGTGGTAGCTGGTCAGCGTTTAAATTTTATGGTCATTTAAAGCATTTAATTTTTCTTGAAGTTTAATCGCCGGATCATTTAAAGGGGTTGTGCATTTGTTGAAAATCTTACATCGCTTGGGTTATTTGATGATAAATGATTGTTCTAAATGGTTTATATTTCTGCAATATTCAATAAATAATCGTTTAATCATTTATTTCATAAGGCACTGGTCTATTAACTTAATAAAATCAATTAAGTGCTTGTTTCCCCTCGTGTCTCCCAACCCAACTGGTCCCTAGTTGGTCATCATTATCCCATAGGGTCTACCCCCCTCAGCCGCGGGAGACAGGCTTAAACGGAGAGATCGGGGATCAGTGACAGCCCCCGGTCTGAGCATTGTCGTGACAATCTGTGCGACAACAACTCCCTCTGCATCCGTGCTGCTGCTGGTCCTTTCTCCCAATACTGCATCTGCACTGCAACTCCCTCTGCATCTGTGCTACTATTGGTCCTTTCTCCCAACACTGCATCTGCACTACAACTCCCTCTTCATTTGTGTTGCTAACACACTACTTCTGAAAGGGGTTCTTTACCATCCGCATCTTTTCCCTGAAGTAGTCAAGTTTTGACTTTCCAAGGGCCTTAGTGAGGATATCTGCCACTTGTTCCCCTGTAGGAGTGTAGCTCAACTATACAACTCCTCATTGGACACAATCTCTGACAAAGTGATACCAGATATTAATATTCTTCGACCTATCATGGAATACTGGATTCTTAGAGAGTTTGATGCAACTCTAATTATCACACGCGATCTTTGTCGCCTCCATATTTCTTCTGAATAATTTTACCAACAGTTTTCTAAGCCATATGGCTTCACACGAAGTTGTGCTTGCTACCATATATTCTGCCTTAGACGAGCTCAGAGCCACGAACTTCTGTTTCCCATTGCACCAGGAGGTCATACCTGATCCAATGTTGAAACAGTACCCAAAGGTACTTTTCCGATCCACTGAACTTCTTGCCCAATCTGCATTAGTAAATCCACTCAACCTGATATACTTCCCCTTGTTGTACAAGAGCCCATAATCAACGGTTCTCTGTAAATACTTGAGAACGTGCTTGGTTGCTGCCCAGTGAGCCCTCTTTAGTTCCACCATGAACTGATTGAGGGTGTTGACAGCGTAGTGAATATCTAGCCTCGTATTGACTAGATACATCAGGGACCCTATGAGCTGTCGGTATAGGGTGGGATCAACATCCTTGTCTTCTGAGGCATTAATCTTCATCCAGTTGGTGATCATTGGCGTAGCCATAGGTCTGCAGTCTCCCATCCCGAACCTTTTCAGGTTTCTGTAGCATACCTTCCTTGCCCAAGGAAGATTTCTCCTTTTTGCTGCCAAACTTCCAACCCTAGGAAATAGTGCATTCGTCCCAGATCCTTCATGTCGAACTCTGTGGCTAGATTCTTCTTGCAGTCTTCAATGAGTCTGGATGATCCTGTCAGGAAGAGATCATCCACATATAATACTAAGATGAGTGGCTCGCTCTCTACGACCAGATAGTAGAGATTCGGATCCGCGTCACTCTTGACAAACCCCAACTTCTGCAGGTAGCCATCAATTCGAACATACCACGCTCTTGGTGCCGGCTTCAACCCATACAAGGCTTTCTTCAGTTTGCATACATGAGACTTCTTCTCATGAGTTTCAAAACCCTCTAGTTGTTCAATGTATACTTCTTCTTTTACTCCGTTTAGAAATGTCGTCTTGACATCCATCTGATGGATCTCCCATCCCATCTGGGTTGCAAGAGATATCACGGTCCTAATAGATGTATACCTGGCTACGAGGCGAAGGTTTCGTCATAGTCAATCCCTTCCTTTTGAGCATACCCCTTAGCCACAAACCTGGCCTTGTATTTTTCAACACTGCCGTCCGCAGCATATTTGATCTTGTAGATCCATCTTGAACCTACCGCAAATCTGTCTTGAGGCCTTGACACCACCTCCCAAACATCGTTTACTATTATGGAGTTATACTCTTCCACCATCGCATCTAGCCAGACCAAATGTTGAGTTGCCTCCTTGAAGCTGGCAGGCTCTGCATCTGAAGCTACTAACGCCTGATACCTGTCTGGTTGTTTTCGCTCCCTTTTACTGTTCCTTGGCTCTCCAATGAAGTTTTCTGCATCATGCAAAATCTGAAGAAGTTCCCTGCTCGTTCTTCCTATGTCAACAGGTGCTTCTGTACGCTCCTCTTCCTCATCCTGAGAATCTTCCTAATCTGAGGAAGAATTCTTCACTTCTGTTGGTTGAAGAGGCATGACCAACGAATCCTCTTTCAATTGCTCCTTAGAAGGCATTTCACGAGATCTTCTGAAAGCTATGTCCTCCATGAACTTTACATCTCGTCGTACTACTACCTTCCTGCTCCTTGGAAGATAGATCTCGTATGCCTTAGTGTTCTTGCTATATCCTGCCAGATACGCCTTTTCTGCAGTCTGATCCAACTTCTTCCTCTTTTCTTCAGGTATGCGACAATATGCCAAACTCCCAAATATCCTGAAATGACTGATTTCAAGGAGACTTTCTCAGGAGTAATCTTGCCCAATGCCCGATGAGGAGTCCTCTTCTGAACGTAGACAGCTGTGTTTCATGCTTCCGCCCACAGGTATTTTGGCATATCCTGATCATACAGCATGGCTTTAGCTACTTCTACAATAGTCCTGTTTTTCCCTTCTACCACCCCATTCTGCTTTGGATTGTAGGGAGCTGTCCACTCTCTTCTGATG
The DNA here is from genome assembly GCA_000404065.3 of Pinus taeda. NCBI lineage: Eukaryota > Viridiplantae > Streptophyta > Pinopsida > Pinales > Pinaceae > Pinus > Pinus taeda. Next base: position 164,044 of record APFE030395228.1, read on the forward strand.
CCCTCCTTAGCGCAATAATCGGTGAAGTCCTTATCGACATACTCTCCACCATTATCTGAGCGCAAGACTTTTATTTTCTTACATGTCAGATTCTCCACTAGAGCCTTGAATTCTTTGAATCGACAAAAAACCTCATCCTTGGTTTTCAGAAAATAGATCCAAGTTTTCCTCGAGTGGTCATCAATGAAGGTAAGGAAATACTTGGCACCACTGAGAGCTTTGACGGACATAGGTCCGCAGATATCTGAGTGTATCAATCCTAGTACACTCTTGGCGCTGTGGTTGCTCCTAGGAAATGCCACCTTGGCATACTTTCCTAGAGCGCATCCCCTGCATACATCATCTCATTCTGTACTTAGATCCGGAACTCCTGTTACAGTGCTCCAATGAATTCTCAGAGCTCCATGGTGCAAGTGACCCATCCTTCTATGCCATAGTTCGTTCAGGTCTTTGTCCCCATGGCTGCCTATTAGTGCCATTGGAGATTCTAGTTGTAGTCTATACCACTGATTACTTTTGATTCGGATCTGCACTTTCTTTTTCTAGCTCAGGTGTTTGACATATACCTTTTCCTTGATGAAGTAGACTTCATAGCCCTTGCCTTGTAGTTGTGACACGAAAAGTAAGTTCATCCCCAATCTTGGTACATGCAGTACATTTGTGGCACGGAACCATTCTCCCGATTCCGTCTGAAAAGCTATGGTCCCTTTTCCTACTAGAGTACACTTTGCCTTGTTCCCCATGGTGATCTGAAAGTTCATCTTCTCTTCTCGATATTCTGAGAAACACTCTCTGATTCTTGTCACATGCCACGAGGCTCCACTGTCTATATACCATACTTATGATGATGCAACACTAGTCATGCACGCCACTTCTTCTTCCAACCTAGAAGCCAACATAGAGAAATCAAAATCTCTCTCTTGTGCAATCTTCTGAAAATCTGCGAGAGTCTCTTGAGGTGGATGCCTCTGCATCGTGGTCTCAACCCATAACTGATTTTCCCTTTATGTCTCTGATTACTTGCTCTGATACCATGTGAAAAATTCTATCACTGCAACAACTGATTTACTTTTCCTACTTATTTCATCATAAGTTATTCATGAAATTACTTCAACAAACATTAAAATAAATATTGTTGCAGATATCACACTGTAATACAGAAACAAATATATGCACACATTGACACAGTTATTTTCGACTAATGTCCCCGGAAAAACCCAATGTGGGAAAACCGGTGCAGCAAGGGAGGATTTTACTATTCAGCAATTTTCTAGTACAACAAGGTGCCAAACTGGCTTACCCACGATAGACAAATTTTCAGCAGTTCTTCTGAATCCTGCGTAGGCCCCACTGAACTCTGCATCAGCCTACTGAGGCTTTGCGTAGCCTCTCTGGTTTTCTGCGTCACTCCTGTAGCCTCTGCGTGGATGACGCAGGCCCTTCTGGCTCTGCGTCTGCCTCTTCTGCCTCTGTGCTGATTTCTCATCTCTTTGTTCCATACTTGCTGCCTCCTCACTGCTCTCCAGACCACTGGTTCAATTTCTCAGCAAACCCCGCTCCAGAAATTTAACTGACTGGTCTCCCTCAGTGTGTCCTCCAAGTGCCCCTCAAGCCTCCTCTTATACTTTTCCTGTTGACATCTCAACGGCCGAGATTAAGTCCCTAATCAACGACTAAGATTAGATCTGGCTTGATCCATGTCTTTTGGACCATTCTAACACAGATTCATATTAATACACATTACTATTTTATTTTCCCTAAGTTTAGACTTAGGGACTCCATTAAAAATATTAATTATTTTAATATCTCCTGATCTGTTTAGAAACCGCCCAAACCCTTTCTGGGTATTGGAGATCTCATGAGCTCCAACCTCTCCACCAAATTTCGTGGCTAGAGCACATCCGATGCTACCCCAAATCAACACAGATCAATAGTATCTTTTGTTGACAATTGTTGTTGGACTGAAACTTGTGATAAGACTTGATCTAAAGTCATTCTCAAACTAATATAGAAGCACATTTTGAGTGAGTTTTGTAGTTCTTTTGTAGCAGATTAGAGCATCATTGATCTAGCAGAGCAACAACATTAGAATCCTTAGATTTGAGTTATGGCTAAGTTGTGACAAATCATTGATCTTTGTACATAAAGACAATTCTGGAAGGTTCCTTTTGTGCCCTAGTTCTGAGAACTACAAAGACCCAACATTAGAAGTATCAACACTTTGAAAACATCAAAAGTGACATGTTACATCAATAGCTCAGATACAACAGTGATATATTGCATCAATAGCTTGGATACTATAGTGACACATATTGCATCAATAAATTTGAGGAAATCTTCAGGGCATGAACAAATCAGAAGAATAGAGGTACTTTCGTTCAGCTTGTTCATCATTTTGTAGCAATTGAAGAAGTTTGGTTTTGATTAGCAGTAAGGGTTTCATTGTCACATCATTTTGCAACAATTGAAGACATCCGGTTTTGTTTAGCAGTAAGGGCTTCATTGAATATCCTTGAAAGTGGGTCATTGTCCCTAGTATGGAAGCCCACAATTATTTGTCTATTTTATTATCATATTCAAGGTGGTTGGGCGGTGCAAGGTAGGAGAATGAAGTCTCCTTCAGGTTGTAGCCTGAAAAATACTTTAGGGTGGCAAGGTGGTGCTAGGAAAAGTTGAAGCTTGTAGAGTGTTGGAGCATCCTATCAGTTGTAGTTGATAAAACCATGGCATTGGAGCGCCTTTCCAATTGAAGCTAGTAAATCAGGGTGTAGCAGCGTCCTTTTAGGAGTTGGAGCTTCTTGATAAATTGAATGCTTTTCTAGAGCACTAGGGAGTTGGGGCTTCCTCCTCAGTTGTGGCTGAAAATTATGTACTCATAAATTATATTAGAGAAGTGTTCGGTGGCTTTTCTCCCAAAAGGGTTTCCACTTAAAATTTGTTGTGTATTGCTCTTTGAATGTGTTGATGCTTATTGTTCTACTGTTCATGCTCTATTTTTTTTATAATTAACTAATTGTAAGTGAATATTGATTCACCCCCTCTCAATATTCCCAACAATTGGTATCAGAGCAGGTTCCTGCACAAGCAATTCAACCACTGGAAAGGAGATCATGGAGTGCGCAAGGGTCAGAGTTCTAGTATTTAATGGACAAAAATATTCGCTTTGGAATGGAAGGATGAAAGCATATGTGCAGGCACTAGGATAAGATGTATGGCAATCTATATTCACTGGATACACAGAACCCTCGACTGCTCCAACAGATGATGCAAGTAAGAAGCTCTATGATAATAATGCTAAAGCTAGGAATGTTATTCTGAATGGTCTAACAAAATTAGTGTATGTAAAAGTAATGAATTGCACATCTGCAAAAAGTGTTTGGGACAAGATTCAAAATATATATGGAGACAAAAAGGTCAAGGGGGCCAAGTTTTAGACCTTCAGAGGAAAATTTGAGTAGTTGAAAATGAATGAAGATGAAGATAGATATTGCAACTTATTTTCTCTGCATTGATGAAGTAGTAAATGCAATACAAGGATTAGGAGAACCAATTGAAAACAAAGTGATTGTCTGAAAAGTACTAAGATCACTTCCAATGAGGTTTGATGCCAAGGTCTCTGTGCTAGAAGAAAGACTGGATTTAGAAAAGGTTAACATGGAGAAGTTGCATGGAATACTTACAGCTTACAGAATAAGAATAGAGCAAGAGTGTGAAAAATTCAAAACGGAAATTCTATTGTAGTAACCAGAATTTATTTTTCTAATTGTTAATTATTTTAACAATTTATTTGCTACAACAAATATCAAATAAATCACACTGCAACCTTCACAAATAAACTGCGGAAGAAAATAGCGCTAGAAACTGAGAAAATCTAGCACACACATAATAAAAGTGACACCGTTATTTTTGGGCAAATGTCCCTAGAAAAACCCAACTTGGCAAAACCGGTGCAGCAGTTGAGGGTTTTATATTATGAAGCAACAATGAAATTCAAAGTAAAACCTATGGATGCCCAACTGGCAATCCAAACAACAAAAAAATTTAGCCAAAATTATTTAAGGGAATTTCCCTTCTTCCACAAGCGACCCCGACACAACTTCCCTTCAGAAAATTCGTCCTCTTCGACCCTCTGCGTCAGTCTTTGCACAGACCCTTGGATGTCTAAGCCCGAAACAGCCTCTAATGAAGTCATTATCCCTGTCTCTAGTGAGGAAACTGATTCTCCGACCCTCTAGAAGACTTTCCCGAACTTTGGAAGCTGAATCGATTTTTCCTCCGGCCAAATCGAATTGCTTTTCTGAAGCTACTACGCGTCCTCTACGTTGCCTAACTAGGAATAACTTGGCCTCCTTGCTGCTGCCTCTTTGGATCTGGAAAACTTCCTCCGGATCACTGTCTTTGCTTCCTCATTGAAGCTCGAACTCTCTGGCAACTGACTGCTACTACTTTGGAAAATCGAATTCTCCAAGTGACTTTGGTGTCTTCTCCATATGCCCATCGACTTCTTCTTATGATCATCTGTTGGAGCACCAACAACCAAGATTAAAACTTAATCAAGGGCTAGGATCATCTTGAAATCGATCCGTCTGAGTTTCTAGACTATTCTTTGTGAAAATTTCTGAATCTATACATCAAAAATCCTACTACAATCACTGGTTTATCATCTCCTACTTGTTTTTATATTCAACAAGTTATTTAATTATTTAAACAACGATGAAAACACTATTGCAGACTACACATACATACAGATCATGAACTGAAAATAGAACGAGACAAATACAAAAGGGACACTGTTATTTTTGAACAAACGTCCCCGGAAAAACCCAATGCGGGAAAACCGGTGCAGCATATAGAGGGTTTGTATTATTAAGTGAGAAGAATTTGAGTACAGCAGGTTGTCTCTCACACCGGCTAACCTTTCAGAGATATTACGGCAGGAAGAAATACATACAAGGGTTTACCTTGTTCTCCAAGTCTCAGCTGATCCACTGAATGGCTTGACTCCGGCAAGCACTGCGAAAATCCCAGCGCAATTTGCTTTGTGTGGGCCAACGTCTTGCCTCTGGAAGACTGCGTCACTTCTATGCTGGATCAATTTTCTCATAGGAGCTTCGACTTCAGCCCTCCCATCTCAGAACATCAAACTCGAACTCCGAGCAAAATCTCGAACTCTCGACGATTATCTCGCACTGCCACTGCAAGACCCTCCTTGGCCTGCGTCAGCTCTGCGTGAGCCCCTTCTTGGGCTGCGTAGGCCTCTGCGTTGCCTCTCTGCCTGGTACTCGTTGTCTCGGAACTCCCTTCCGATCCAACTCTTTGCAACTTCCCCTCTCACTACAACAGATCACTTGTTCGAGTTTCTCAGCAAACCACGCCCCAAAAAAATCGAACTGACTGATCTCTCAAGTGTATATCTCCAACTGACCCAAAAGCCTCCTCTTATACTTTTCCAGTTGATGAATCAACGACCAAGATTAAGTCCCTAATCAATGGCTAAGATTAAAACAAACTTGATCCTTGTCACTTAGAAGTTTCTTACCCATATTCTTATTATTACCTATTAATATTTTTATTTTCCTAAGTTTAGACTTAGGAACCCATTAAAAATATTAATTATTTTAAATACTCCTCATTCGTGTGGAATTTCTCCAAACGATTTTTGGGTTCTAGAGATCTCATGTATTCTAACCCCTCCACAAAATTTCGGAGCTAGAGCACATCCAATGCTACCCAAAATCAACACTCCCTCTTAGCGAGGAATGTGCTCTAGTAACACTTCTCAACGGAAGTACTACACTGATCCACTGCATCGGTCCTCTTTGCTGCTGATGCTTGGCCTGATGCCCTTCACCCACTTCACCGTTGCTTCCTGTAGTGCTGCCCATGACTCTGCCACTGCCATTGCTACATTTGTACTGCAGCTCCCTCTCAAAATGCTGCATCATGCTGCCCATAACACTGCCACTGCTAACTGCTACACTGCAACTCAGTTGCTGAGAAGTAAGCAACTGAAACTTCACCCAAAATACTGACATGCTTGTCAGTATGGATGCCTCGTGATGCTGAAGCTATCTCTGCTGCTACTGTGCTACTGCAAAATGCTCTGTGCCTCTCGCACTGCTACAACATCCACTGTGCTGCCTCAGACTTTGGCACTCTAGCGCTGCCATTGTCGCTCCATCACACCTCGCTCCAACCGACACCCGTCACTTTGCTACTATTGTTAAGGGCTCCCGTAGTCGTATGTGATCCAAGAGTTTGGGCACCTCAAGGATCCTGCCCCTCATGTAGTCCTCTCGACTACAACTCCATGTCGCCCCACCTCTTGTCGAGAGGCGCATGAGCACTCATGGCACAATCATCATCCTCGCCTTCCCTGTCACCTTTCGCTGGAGCAACCTTCGATTCAGAAGTTTCCTCCTTGCCCTTCTTCTACGGGCACTGAGTGGCATAATGTCCAAGTTCCCCACACTCGAAGCATCTGACCTTGGAAATATCCTTATTCTTCCGCTTCTGCTGCCCTTGCTATCCCGATGATGCGAGACTTGCATCCTCCTCCTCCTTGACTCAGGCTCCTTTGCCGCTACTCCCTGCCTTGGTCAACCTCCTGATCTCTTCTTGTCGAAGAGCTGCTCACATCTCCTCCCAACTAGGGAGAGTCGCTCTGCCCAAGGTACTTTGGACAAATGTCTCCCAGTCCTCGATGACTGCATTCAGGGTAGTCTTGACCATGAACTCAGGATCTGGTGTAGACCCCACGGAAGTCAACTGGTCTCTAATCCCTTGCAACGTGAGAAGGAAGGGATCGATCTCTTCTCCCTTCTGCATCTAGTACTATCTCAGCTGATTTTCTAATAGGATCTTCCGTTGGATGGAAGTGCCCTGGTACAAGGTGGTCAACGTTTCCTACATCTCCCTTGCTGTGTCCTTCTCAACAATGTGTGGGACCACATGATCTTTGACCCCGTCTAGAATCATGCATTTGGCCTTTCTTGGGCCTCCTCGTACATCTTTAACAGATCAACATCGACTGGAACAACAACTACTTTCAAGGCATAGTCCTTGATGCAATGTTTGTCTAGGATTGCTAGGATCCTGGCCTTCCAGATGAAAAAATTAGATGCTCCATCCAATCTGTCCTGATCCCTCAGTCCATTGACCGCCATCTTTGCTAAAAAATATAGGACTGGTTCTCTTCTCCCTCTCCTGCTACTAATCCAACAAGACTCGGATCTAGATTTCTTTGGCGCAAGAAACCCTCTAAGGAACAAGCTCCTCTAGACTCCCTTTGAGTCTTGATTTCCTTCACGGAAATCCTCTGGCCAAATGTCGAATCACTACTCTCTAATCCTCCTTTGCTGCTGCAACCCACATCTAGATTTCTTTGGCTAGAAATATGTCAAGGCAGTGACTTCCTCTATACCTGGGCTCTGTCTCCACAGACACTATTCTGCACCAATAGCAACAACGTCCCACCAACTCCTCAAATCGAATCTGCTCTGCTCCCTCAGCCCTGGAAACTGAAGAATCTGAGCTCCTTGGGCTCTGCGCAATCACTGCGTGAGCTAGATCAGCTCCTCCTGGCCACTGTGTCACTCCTTCCTGGTCCGGAAAGCTGATGTGGCTCTACATGAGCCTGATCTTCCCCTCTCTGCTTCTATGCTGGCCTAGACAACTAACGCAATTACTGCGTAGGCTCCTCCCAGCTACCGCGTCACCCTCACCTGGCTCAGAATGCTGATGTAGGCACTGCGTGAGCCTCTGCGTCACCTCTTTTGCACTGCGTCACTCTCCCTTTGCGTCTCTAGCTCTGGAACAATGCTGTCACTTGAGAAAGCTGCTTCTCTGCAGCAATCTCCCGACTGGTGTCTTCAGTCTCCTATGATCTGCAATGCTATGAAACCATGTGAAAATTTTTGAATCTATACATCAAAAATCCTACTGCAATCACTGGTTTATCATCTCCTACTTGGTTTTACATTCAACAAGTTATTTAAGTATTTAAACAACGATGAAAAGACTATTGTAGACTACACATACATACAGATCATGAATTGAAAATAGAATGAGACAAATACACAAGGGACACTGTTATTTTTTGACAAACGTCCCCAGAAAAACCCAATGCAGGAAAACCGGTGCAGCATATAGAGAGTTTGTATTATTAAGCGAGAAGAATCTGAGTACAACAAGTTGCCTCTCACACCGGCTAACCTTTTAGAGATATTACGGCAACAAGAAATACATACGAGGGTTTACCTTGTTCTCCAAGTCTCAATTGATCCACTGAATGGCTTGACTCCGACAAGCACTGCGAAAATCCCAGCGCAATTTGCTTTGTGTGGGCCAATGTCTTGCCTCTGGGAGATTGCGTCACTTCTCTGCTGGATTGATTTGCTCACAGGAGCTTCGACTTCAACCCTCCTAGCTCAGAACATCGAACTCCTAGAAAAATCTCGAATTCCCGACGATTATCTCGCACTGCCACTGCAAGACCCTCATTGGCTTGCGTCAGCTCTGCGTGAGCCCCTTCCTGGGCTGCGTAGGCCTCTGCGCTGCTTTTCTGATGCTACTACTGCCTCTTTGTCTAGTACTCGTATTCTCAGAACTCCCTTTCGATCCAACTCTCTGCTACTGCCCCTCTCATTGCAATAGATCACTTGTTCGATTTTTTCAGCAAACCATGCCCTAGAAAAATCGAACGGACTGATCTCTCAAGTGTATCTCCAACTGACCCTCAAGCCTCCTCTTATACTTTTCCTGTTGATGAATCAATAGCCGAGATTAAGTCCCTAATCAACGGCTAAGATTAAAACATACTTGATCCTCGTCACTTAGAAGTTTCTCACCCATATTCTTATTAATACCCATTAATATTTTTATTTTCCTAAGTTTAGACTTATGAACCCATTAAAAATATTAATTATTTTAATAACTCCTCATCCGGGTGGAATTTCTCCAAACGATTTCTGGGTTCTGGAGATCTCATGTATTCTAGCCACTCCATAAATTCTCGGAGCTAGAGCACATTCGATGCTACCCAAAATCAACATTCTCACCTTGACTTAATTAATTAGGATTAATTAACTAGTTTTCCTAAGTTTAGACTTAGGAAACATTAAAAAATAGGTTAATAATCTAATTAAGTCATCTCTAGGTGGAATTTCTAGAAACGATTTCTGGGTTTTGGAGATCTCATGCATTCTAGCCTCTTCACCAAATTTCGTGGCTAGTCCAATGCTACAAAAACTAACACTCCCTTTTAGTGAGGACTGTGTTCTCTCTAGTGCTGCACATCTTGCCACAACACCCTGTCTCTGTATCACCTCCTGTTACGCTGCTAATGTCTGGCTGCTACTACCCACCAACTACTTTGCAACTCTAATGTTGCATCTGTGTTGTTGCTGACACTGTTATATTGCTGCCAACACTGCATCTACACTGCAACTCCCTCTTATCTGTTGCTGCTGCAACTACAACTGCTACAACTGAGAAGCATCCAAAATACCGAATCATCTGTGTTCAGTATGATGCCTCTGTCTCCTGAGTGTCTAATTGCTACTAGCATCTGCACTGTCACTGAAGGATCTGCACTGAGCCACCTGCTCCGCTGTCAGCACTGCTCTGTGCTCCTCAACATCTCATTGCTACTAGTCTACATTTGTCACTCAGGTACTGACTGGATCAATTTCCATTGATCCATCTTGTTACTGAAAACTGTGGGCCCCATGTAGCTAGGTAATGATCCATGAGGTGGAATCCTCAAGGACCTTGCCCAATCTCTATAGATCTCTGGGGCTACAACCCCAAATCACCCCACCTCACTCCTGGAGGCATATCCACGAACATCGCGAAACCTGATCTACTCATACTACTGCTTTACTGATGCTTCAACACTGTTGCTGCAACTCTATAATAATGAGTCTGATCTCCCCAGATCCTGAAGCGCCAGCTTCCATAGGATTATTCCCTCTGAGTCTTGATCTCCCTATGGGAAATCTCTCTGCTCCCTCCTGGAAATTCGCACTATCGTCCTCAACTGGAAACTGGACTGCGTAGTTTTCTGGCTGGAATTGCACCTACATTCTACAACTAGGCAATTTGCACTGCTTGCGTCACTACAACTAGTTCTGCAACTATCTCCCGGGTATTGACTGCAACTAGGTTTGCAACTGTCTAATGACAGATTGTTTCTGCTGACCCTCAACCTGCTACTATGATATTGTGGGCCCCTGTAGCAAGGGTGATGGTCCCGCTGCAACAATTCAAAACTAATCTGACTGATCTCCTTGTTGCAAATGTGTTGGACCTTGCCCAATATGACACACTGGAGTCTTATACTCCTCTTGGATCTGGTGCCCCACTATCTCCTTTCAAGCCTAGTCCCTGGTTGGGACCCTTCTTTTCTTTGCAACTCACACTTCCTCCAACATCTGCCTCCGACAACTGGAAGTTGATCTACTGCCCAAATCTGCCCAAATGTGTGGATCTACTAGCTGGTACTGCCAACCTGCAACTGGGAAAATAAGATTTCTTGGCTGGAAACCCTCTAAGAGAAATATCTCTCTGTGTGTGCAATTTCTCTTCCACCCAACACCGATTCTACTACTGCAAAACCCTTTCCGTCCAACCAGAAATATTCTTAGCAAAAATATGAGCTATTGCTGTTCCCTTTGACTGTTGGAATCACCGTCCTAGGCAAATCAAAATTTTTTGCCAATCCTACAATTGAAAATCGAATTTTTGCCCCAGTAATTCCACATGCTTGTCAATGAATTGCGCAACCTCTAGGAATTTCGGCCTACTGCCCCTTCTGAGTAGCGAAATTCCATTCTCTGCTTTTGAGCTTCCCAACTGATCACTCATGCTCTAATACCATGTAAAAAATTTAAAACTGAAATCCTATGGCAGTAACCGCAATTTATTTTTCTAATTGTTAATTATTTTAACAATTTATTGCTACAACAAAATATCAAATAAATCACATTGCAACTTTCATAAATAAACTGCGGAATAAAATAGCGTTGGAAACTGAGAAAATCTAGCACATATACAATAAAAATGACACCGTTATTTTTGGACAAATGTCCCTAGAAAAACCCAACTTGGGAAAACCGGTGCAACAGTTGAGTGTTTTATATTATTAAGCAGCAATGAAATTTTGAGTACAATCTATGGATGCCCAACTAACAATCCAAATGGTAAGAAAATCTGGCCAAAATTATTTAAGAGAATTTCCCTTCTTCCACAAGCAATCCCAACACAACTTCCCTTCAGAAAATTCATCCTCTTGGACCCTCTACGTCAGTCTCTGCGCAGTGCTTGCGCAGACTCTTGAACGTCTAAGCCCGAAATTGCCTCTGATGAAGTTGTTCTGCCTATCTCTGGTGAGGAAACTGATTCTATGGCCCTCTGGAAGACTTTCCCGGCTTCTGGAAGTTGAATCGATTTTCCTCCAGCCAAATCAAATTGCTTTTTGAAGCTATTGCGCAGTCCTCTGCGCTGCCTCACTGGGAATAACTCGGCCTCCTTGCCGCTGCCTCTCTGGATCTGGAAAACTTCCTCCGGATCACTGTTTCTGCTTCCTCACTGAATCTCGAACTCTCCGACCATTGCCTGCTGCTACTCTGGAAAATCGAATTACCTAAGTGACTCTGGTGTCTTCTCCAAGTGCTCATCGACTTCTTATAATCCTCTATTGGAGCACCAATGACCAAGATTAAAACTTAATCAAGGGCTAGGAACATCTTCAAGTCGATCTGTGTGAGTTTCTAGACTATTCTTACCTTGAATTAATTTATTCTGATTGATTAACCAATTTTCCTAAGTTTAGACATAGGAAACATTAAAAAATAGGTTAATAATCTAATTAGGTCAATTTCCAGTAACAATTTATGGTTTTTGAAGATCTCATGCATTCTAGGCTCTCCACCAAATTTTGTGGCTAGAACACATCCGATGCTACAGAAATGAACAAAGAGAACCCATCCAAAAGAGAAGCAATTTTACAACATCCAAGAAGGCATGGAAAAACAAGCAACAACCTAAGCAAAGCCCTAGTTGAAGTGGTAGTGAAATTTCAGATGAAGAGATAGCTAACTTTGTGAGGAAGATAAAAAGAGGTATAAGCAAGTACAAAGGAAAGATCCCCTTAAAATGTTTCAACTGTGGTGAACCGTGAAATTAGTCATTTCGCTTCAAAGTGTCCTTATGCTAAGAATTCAAATAATGATGATGAAGATGAAGCTCCGAGGAAAGCATAGAAGAATCAAAGAAGATATAAGAAGCAAGGTAAAAAGAAAGGCTTCAAGAAACTTTTCTCCTCGAAGGAAGTGTTATCTCTTAGAGAAAACCCTGGGTGCGAGAAAAACTCTAAGGTAACCTCGAACCTCTTTGAGGTTTAAAGTTGGCCCTTCAACCTAGAGAGGGATCTCTCCCTAAACTCAACTACTCAAGGTCAATGTAGTAGAAGGTTTGCAATTGAGTCCTATGGCAAGATTTATCTAAGAATGACTGAGTTTGGTTGGACTATGTGAAAATTTTACCATTGGGCATGGAGTTTGACCCAATTTGGTTTTATATAATTACAGTTTCAATGAGCCAAACACAAAAGCAAGGTAGTGATAATTCCTTTGACACTTTACGGAATTTGGAAGAAAAATGAATGAAATTAGTGCAATGCTTAAGTGAACAACAACTATAAAATGCCTGAGAATAAAGAAATAGGAGCATAAACCTATGAATCCCAATTTCAAACACTCAGTATTTCAGACATGAGGAAATATAAAATGAAGAAAGACGGACAGGGAATCCTAACACAAGAATTTTTGTAAACTGCTCTGAAGATTGTTTTCATTAAGATCTGCTCAATAATACACAAAAGATGCTATATCTCAAATAAATTTCAACCCTTTCTTCTTCTACAGTCTTTGCTTATATAGACCATACAATAATTGAAACAAGTTTGTAGCTCAAAATTAATTACATAAATCCAACAATAGCAGTATAAATCTCTTAGGTACATCCATATGAAAATATCGTTAAACATATCAAGTTTTCAAATCAAAACAACTCGCTGAAATTTATGCTAAAAATGAGGCTGAGAAAATGTATCATTGTTATGCTTCCTTCACTGTAGATCAGGGCTTGTCATCCTTCAAAAACGGACTTCTGTTGTAGCTCCTACCTTCTCGAGTATCCCTCCTGCAATTTGTTGATAATGCTGTTGTCAAACCTTTAGCTGCTGCAACTGATGATTTCTCTTACGGGCTGATTGTCAACATTTTCGTTCAGACTGTTCTTCCAAATTGCGCTGACAATGAAAATGTTAGCGCTTCTCTACAAAATGCACTGACAATGAGAATATCAACGCTCCTTTGAGCCTTTCTGTGCTTATACACTATAGGTGCTTGATAAAAAATTCACTCTGATAGTGAAAGATCAATACTCAAAAAGATGGCTACCAGCTTCTCAGTTGAGGGTACTTGTTGCTTTCAATAGAACGTCCACCTTATCCATCCTCTGCCTCTTGCTATGTCTAGTCTCCATGGGGATTTTCTTCTTGGTTGCCTTTGTTTTCTTCGACCCTTTTGAGCTTGTAGCTTTACCCCTGTTTATGATTAGGTCTTTTAGTGGAACATTATCCACGTTTATGACTTCTTTGGCAAGGTCAGGGTTTTGCTGCAACTTTATATTCAATCTCTATTTGTTTAAGGGCTTGGTGTGAGGTTTTTTACATCCTTTGAACATCTCAAACATAGTGGGTTATTTTTCAGCTGGAACTTCTTCATCATGGGTTTCAGGCTCAACCCTCTTTCCTTTGGTTTGCTCTGGTAGCTGACTTTTTGCAGGGGAACCTTCAGTAGGAGGATTTTCAGCATGAGGGGAACTCAAAGTAGGAGAATTTGCAGTACACTGTATTTTTCTAAGCCTATCACTTCTATAACAGACCTTGGGTATTTTAGGAATAGAAGGTGAGGGTTTGTCTTCCTTCTTTCGGCTTTGGGTTTGCACAGTGGAGGTGTTGTTGGTTGCTACATTTGCCTACATTTTACCCGCCTTTTTATCCCTTTCCTATACATATTTCATGTCCTTGCTGGGTCAATTTGTATTCTAAATAGCAAAGGTATACCTATTGTCATGTCTTTGTGAATCATTAATCGATGAAGCGTAGTCATAGGGGATTATGGCCTAAAGCGACTTGCTAACTTAAGTTTCCTGCAAATTCAAAGGAATGATGATCAAGACCATGATTTAGTGTATGGTTATTACCGAGCTAGCAGTGTTATCTTTGGATATCAGCTGCAATGGTGGTTCACTTATTGACCAACACAATTGCTATCTTTGTATTCTGTTGTATTGCGAGAATCGTTGTGTATTTTTAGGCAGACATTTACCGTAATCTTAGGAATTATTTGTTGTCAATTGAAATGTATAAGTAATGTTACGAGGCTCGGAAAGCCACCGCTAAGAGATATACGAGAATTCTGAGCTTCTAACAACAAACCTTTGTAATTTCATTTTGATTAATGCAATTTCTAATATTCTGAGCATTCTATAGTTCTTGATCTTGCCACAACCCTGATCAGGGAGTTGGGCCCACTCTCCTGACTAGGTGCTGTTGGATTAGTGGTGTACGTAGGTTTATTTCTGTTGCATTATTTCCTTGTTGTTGTAATGATTTATCAAGTGTGTTGCTGTGAGTCTTAACGTGTTGCTACTCTCATTGCTGCCTAAGTCACCAGGTTCGAGTTCGAGTTCGAGTTCGGCGACCATGAAATTCGAATAAAGTTCGCCAACTAAAATTTTGTCAATAAAATTCGACATAAAGTTCGACATATAGAAATTCGAATATATATATATATATATATATATAATATATAATATATATATATATATATATTAATATATATAATCAATTTAAAGTCAAATTCATATAAATCTATGACTGGAAGTTACATAATTCCAAGATGAATGAATGCATTAACATTTGACACTTTAATAGCAACAGTTCAATGCTTAATAACAGGCTACAACAACAGTTCAATGCTTAATAAATAGTGCTCATGTTCAACAATGAAAAAACAATGCTCATGAATGAATGAATGAAAGAAATAGTGCTCATGAATGGAAAAACAACAGCAGTTCAATGCTTAATAACATATTAACAAGCCATAACATACATGAGGCTGCTGGCAGCAACATTGTGAAATTAAACATACAATTCATGGTAAATACTAAACACCAAAATTTGTTTCTTCAAGTTTCAGCAAACTGGAAATTAATAACCAAAAGTTTAAACTTTAAATTTAGAAAATTGTTCGTGCAGATTAAATTCGGGATTAAATTCGAATTCGGGATTAAATTCGTTGCAGCTTGAAAATCGCCGAATTTTGAATTTCATGGATAAAATTCGGCGAATCTGGTGACTTAGATTGCTGCTACAATTATTACTTGCTGTTACACATTGTTATGTTTATGATTGAATGTTCACTACTGGGTAGGGAAACTGTGGCCTACATATGCATTGCATGATAGCCTTGAAATAACTAGTCAAGCCCCGGGTTGATAATTAATGTGGAATAGGGTGAATTGTATGATTCATATCTGAACACCAATAGGAGCCCTGAGAGGAGGTCCCTGCCTGAGGGTTTTGGACCTGTTTGGTACTCTTCTTCTTTCCTCGTTTAGACTTTGGGGGCTGGGGTTGAAACCCTCCCCAAAACAAAAAATGGCTCCATGTTCTTCAAACCTTTGCCAACTGATTTTCAATTAATAATTTAATTAAAGCCTTGTGATAAATGAAGTGTGGAAATGGGTTTATCCTAACCCGAACCTGAGCGGCCATATGCTTGAGACTTTCTAATAAAAAATAACATGCATTCATTCTCAATTGTCCTGCTAGGAGAGCTAAGAAATGAAAATGATATAAGTTTACCTGGTTAAAACACTCTTCACATCTGAAATACGACTGGGTAATTCGTAGCATCCCATGCCATTTGTTTTCCAACCAAGACCCCTGCACCCCTGCCTTCCAATTCCTTTCTTTGAACTCAGCCTTTAGGAAGAACGAGACATCAATCCCAGCGAAGACATGGCTCCTAAAGACTCTTTCTCCATCTGTAGGCAGAGTTGTGACCTCTGCAATCAACGAAATTCCTCCAACCTCCACATGCTGACTGTCAAAACCTTGGGCAAATGCTCGAGCAACCTCATCGTGGAAATCGGTGCATCGTTTGAAAAATTCCTCCCACCCAACCTGTTGAAAATGCTACTGAATGTCCAGGTAGATCTCAAGAAGGTCAGGTCCTTTTGGTTCATTTCTATTTAATCTCCCTCCTTTCCCCATTGTCTTCACAGTCTCGTGATCACGCAGAAGAAAAGACCGAGATTCGATCATGGATCTTTTCTAAGTATTTGCAACTGAACGACTTTCCAATGATTTCAATTAACAAAACCTCAATTGAAACAGGGAAATTACTATACAGGAAAACAATGATATTCAGGTAACTGATTGACGGGTAACACAAGTTTAACCTTTCAATGAATACAAAACCACTGTATACCTCTTTTTGGCGGCGGAAAACACTCTTTTAGCACATACCTTTCACCTTTGGATTTATTGTGGCATGACCGGGTAATCCATATTTCGTTCTTGACGTGGAACGTGACAGCGCATTTCAAAAATTGAAATTGAAATTTTAAGTTTGGAGTTGATGCTCCAGTTACCAGCAAATACCCGATAATGCTGACACTCCCATTGTCAGTGTATTTCTCTAAAAAAATTACTGAACTCACAAAAGCACTGATAATCCCATTATCATCATTGTTTCCTGTTTATTACACATATTTCGCTAACACTGTAATTGTTAGCATTAAAATTTTTAAACTTAAATAAATTTGATAATAGTTGGCTCCATGGGGATGTTGTCGATTATTCATGGCAACAATAACTCCATAGACCAGAGCCCTATTTAGTACAAAAAGCTTTCTTAAAGCAATACTCCAACTGACTCTATATAAGAAAATCATCTTTCAAAAACATGTTCTTTTTACAAACTCTGTTGGGGTTTTTGAAAAAACATAACTGCTGTAAAACAAATTTATTCTTTGATACACATTATTAGAACCTTAGGGCCTTCTCCTTGGGTTTCAAGTTCTTCAGAATTCTGATATCATGTGAAAATTTGCTGCAATAATTGATTTATTTCTCCTACTTATTTATGATAAGTTATTTACCAATACTTCAGTAACTACCAAAATAAATTTAGTTGTAGACTTCACAAACTAGAATTGAAAATTAAACGGCAAGAGAAACATCAGCATATGAACAATCACATTGACACACTTTTTTTTGGACAATTGTCCCCAGAAAAGCCCAATGTGGGAAAACCAGTGCAACAGATCTGAGGATTCTTATTATTGGTAGTAAATATCTGAATACAATCTAGGATGCTGATCTAGCAATCCTTTGCAGAGAAAATACTGGTGGAAAATATGTGTGAGTTTTACCTCACTTCACCCGTGAGAATTTCGGATGATTTGGCACAACACTGGCTAACCCTGACTATTTCTGCGTCAGCCCTGCGTCACCTTCTTTGCCCTCTGCGTCAGCTCTCCTGGCAGTTCCAACAGTTCCCGACAGTTTCGGATTTTGTGTGACAGGCAACTTTTTTGCTCTGTGTTGGCACTTCTGGCTTTGCATCAGGACTGCGTGGGCCCAAACTAGCCCAACGTCAGCTCTCCCGGCTACTGCGAGGCCTCTCTGCAAGCTCTCTCCGCCTCTCTGTTCTGTATTTTCCAGAAGGTCCTTCTCTCAGATTCTCTCTGCCCCTTAGCTACAAGATCTCCCCAATCGATTTTCCTCCTGAGAACTTCTCACCTCCTTAAATCAATTTCCTCAATCTTTGTGTGTGTTTCCAAATGAACCCCAAGCCTCCATTTTATACTTTTCTTGTGAGTCTTCAACGACCGAGATTAAGTCTCTAATCAATGGCTAAGATTAAAACATGACTTGATTTGCCTTCTAGATCATTCTCACCCATATTTTGATTAATACCCATTAATATTTTAATTTCCCTAGGTTTAGACTTAGGAGCTCCATTAAAAATATTAATTATTTTAATAAAATACAATCGGGGTGGAATTTCACCAAACAGTTTTTGCGTTTTTTAGAACTCATGTGCCTTAGCCTCTCCACCAATTTTCAAGGCTAGAGCACTTCCGATGCTACCAAAAACTAACACTCCCTCTTAGCAAGGAAAGTGCTCTAGCAACAATGTCCACCTTCGTGTTGCTCTGTTTCTGAGGCATCTCCTTTCTGCACTGCTGCTGCCACCAACACTGTGCTACTGCTGCTACTGTACTGCTGCCCATGACACTGCCAGTGCTGCATCTGTACTACAACTCTCTCTCAAACGCTGCATCATTCTATTGAAAGGGATTTTCCAGCATACCCATCTATTCCCGAAATTAAACAAACTTGGCTCTTCCTAGAGCCTTAGTGAGTATGTCTACCACCTGATTTCCTGTGGGAGTGTACTCCAACTGTACCGATCCACGCTGAACACAGTCTTTGATAAAGTGACACCGAATATCGATGTGTTTGGAGCGATCATGAAATACTGGATTTTCAGAGAGCTTGATACAACTCTGATTATCACAGAAGATCCTTGTCGCTTCCATCCTTCTCCCGAATAGATTTATAACTAGTTTCCTGAGCCATATAACTTCAGATGTTGCTTTGCTAGCTTCCATATACTCAGCTTCAACAGAGCTTAGAACTACAAACTTTTGCTTCTTACTACACCAGGAGGTCATCCTAGATCCAATACTAAAGTAATACCCAGTGGTACTTTTCCTGTTTACTGAACTTCCTGCCTAATCTGCATCAGTGAATCCACTCAATTCGATATCATTTCCTTTGGTGTACCTTAATCCAAAATTTATTGTTCCACACACATACCTGAGAATGTGCTTTGCTACTGCCCAGTGCGCCCTTTTTGGTTCCACCATGAACTGACTAAGGGTGTTGACAGCATAACACAAGTCTGGCCTGGTGTTGACCAGATACACAACTGACCCAATGAGTTGTTTGTATAAGGTGGGGTCCACTTCCTCGTCTCCCGAAGCATCTATTTTCTTCTAATTGGTAATCATAGACGTAGCCATAGGTCGTCAATCCTACATTCTGAATCTTTTCAGAATTTCTGATGCATATCTTCCTTGGCCAAGGAAGATCTCACCATCTTGCTGCCAAACTTCCAGTCCCAGAAAATAGCACATTAGCCCCAAATCCTTCATTTCAAACTCAGTTTCCAGGTTCTTACAATCCTCTATGAGTCTGGATGATCCTGTCAAAAATAGATCATCCATATACAATACTAGAATCAACGGCTAACCTTCTACCAGCAGATAATAAAGATTGGGATCGACATCGCTCTTGATGAATCCCAACTGCTGTAAGTAGCTGCCAATTCAACCATACCAAGCTCTGGGTGCTTCTTTTAGCCCATACAAGGATTTCTTCAACCTGCACACATGAGCTCTCTTTTCATGTGTTTCGAAACCTTCTGGTTGTTCAATATATACCTCTTCTTCTATCACCCCATTCAAGAACGTTGTTTTGACATCCATTTGGTGAATCTCCCATCCCATCTACACTGCAAGGGATATAATGGATCTGATAGAGGTATATCGAGCTACTGGGGCAAAGGTTTCCTCATAGTCTAATCCTCAGCTCTACTGCCCATACTATGTCTCCATGCCTCAAATCAGCCTCCATCTTGTGGGCCGAAACTGTCTGAGGGGAGTACAAATGCATGCCTTGAAGAACCACCGGCTTGCCATCCAGCCAAGCAAACTCCAACACAAGCTGCTTCCAATCGGTGGTAACTCGACCAAGGGAATACAACCATTGGACACCCAACACCACATTGGTGTTCGGTACATCCACCACGAAAAAGTGGTTTGTCATCAAATAGTTCCCCATAGTCATTGTCAGAGCGGGAACATATCGAGTGCACTACATAGTCTTGTCTCCTGGTATTATGACTAAAAACCCCTCAAACTCTGCAGTGGTGATGCCCCTCCTCTCGACCATCTAAGCATTCAATAAAATTGTGGGTGGTCCCACTGTCTACTAAAACTGAGACACGCTGCCCCTGCACCATATCTCTGATCCTCATGGTCAAAAATTTGGGAATCCCGCCCAAAGAACCTAGGACTCCCCCAAATGGTGTAAAAGATGCTCCTCCCTGTGGTGGTGGTGGTGGTCCCCTCCCTCTAGATCCTCGTTGTCTCCTCCACCAAGCTCCAACTCCACCTCGTTGTTGATTTTTGGTAGCATTGGATGTGCTCTAGCCATGAAAATTGGTGGAGAGGCTAAGGCACATAAGATCTCCAAGACCCATAAATGGTTTGGGGAAATTCCACCCAGTTGGAGAGATATTAAAACAATTAATATTTTTAATGGGGTTCCTAAGTCTAAACTTAGGAAAATTAAAATATTAATGGATATTCATATAAAACTGGGTAAGAATGTTCTAAATGACATGGATCAAGCCAAATCTAAACTTAGCCGTTGATTAGGGACTTAATCTCAGCCATTGAAGACTCAATAAGAAAAGTATAATAGACTTGAGGGTCAGTTGGAGACACACCAAATTGATCAGTCAGTTCGATTTTCTGGAGCGGGGTTTTGGTGAGAGAATCGAGCTAATGATCTGTTGCAGCAAGGGGCAGTTCGGCACGAGGCCAAGCATACATAGCAAAGAGGCAGAGAGAGTGCTAGAGAAACAGTGCAGAGCCTAGGTAGGCTGACGCAGAGCCTGGGTAGGCTGACGCAGAGGCAACTGGGGCTTACGCAAACGCTGAGGAGGCTAGCGTGGGTGACGCAAAGGGTTAGAAGGCTGCCATAGAGGCATCAGTAGCTGCGCAGAGGCTAGCAGAGCTAACATAGGGCCAAGAGGCAGTGTTGGGTGATTTTTCGTGGGGTAGATTGAGTGCTGGTGAGTTGAGAGGGTGACGTAGTCCCTATCAGAGTGACGTAGAGCAATGGAGAAGCTTAGAACAACTTTCGTTGTCTAGCTAAGGAGTTGTTGTAGTTACTGTGGGATTATTCATTCGGTGATTGATCAGCCAAAATATTTGTCTTCGAGGAGAGGTATTACTACCGAGGACATTCATTGTTGGTTGAGCCATTTCTGGCACCCTATTTGTATTCAGAAACTACATAATAATAAAACCCTCATATCTGCTACACCAGTTTTCCTGCATTGAATTTTTCTGGGGATGCTTGTCCAAAAATAACAGTGTCCCTTGTGTGTTTGGCTCAATTATTTCAGTTGTTGATTTGTATATGTGTTAAGGATACATTTGTGTTTATTTTCGGTATTTATATTTATAAATAACTTGTTAATGAAAAGAACAAGTAGGAGAAAATAAATAAGATAATGCAATAGGGATTTCTGACGTGTCAGACTTGGAAATTTCAACACTCGTCCTCCTGATCGCTGTCAGAGAAGACCTCGATGTAATGGGCCTTACCCGCTGTGCACCAATCGCCTGGTGCCCAAGGCTCTCGACATGTAAAACACAACTTCCTCCTCCTGAGGTCTCTTCTGGTCTCATCATCCAACTGTCCCCACCCTTGGGCTGCTCTCTGCACTTCAGGTGCTCTACTGTCACCTCCCTTCTAAGTGTAGGGAGTGCGTGGAGGAAATGGTGCCTGGGTCTTGGGGATGGCCCCCTGCAAATCTCGTGTACAGGTCACTGCCTCCAGAAGAGTAGATGGTTTGCGTGACTTCACTAGTCCCTGCAGTGGCTCTGTCAACCCCTCCACAAATGTGTATCCTCTCCTAGCATCTAACAAATCAAACACCATGACTGAGACCATCAAGAAATCCGAAATATAATGCTCCGGATGTCCTGTCTACCTAAGCTGAGTCAACTCCCTGAAGTGAGCCTGTGGATCCCTCTGATCAAAACGCTCCACTACTCTCCGTGTGAAGTCCTCATAGGAGGTCACATCGACATGCCCCAGAGTGGACAAGCCATGAAACCACTAATTGTGTGCCTCCCCCTCCAAATGCAATGTGGCCATCTAGATGGCTTCTATCTTCGTCATCATGTTGAGTTGGAAGTATGTGTCCATCTTCTCTACCCAAGCACGTGTTGTGCACTTGGTAGTGCCACCATAGGTGGGAAAATACATCTCCCCAATGGTGTGGTGCAACTCATAATTCTGCGTACCATGGCTTCCATAGCCCTTCCCCTTCTCATTTTGTTTGAGCTGGCAATAATCTCTAAAAGATAGAGCCTCTCTGAAATCTGCTCCCATGGACTGCCACTCCCTGAAATGCTCTCCCATCAATGATGGATCCTCTCCTCCACTCATTTCACCTTGTGCCAAAGGTATAAAAGAAGGTAAAGTAGCTCGAGTTGGCTCACTCAAGGATGGCCGTTGCGCAGTAGGTGTAAGGTGATCAAGCTGTTGAGAGGCCCCTCAAGTCTCTCCAAATATATACTCTCGGTGAGTTCTCCGCTCCCCGTTCTGCATCTTGATCTCGTTCAACGTCTCCTTCTGCCCTTTTGCCAAATCACTCAAGGCCTTCAAGAGACTGTCGAAGGCCATTTCTTCCCTCTTGAGCTCCCCCATATCCTTTTCTACCACTATCTTCCCACGATCCTTTGTGTCTGGAGTAATCTTCAACTCCCTTTCTCTGCTCCGATACCTCTGCCTCCTGTAATTAATATTTTGTCACTCCTCCTCACTCATAGAAAAGTTCTCCCATGACTGAGCCAAAATTTGAGCTTTGATACCACTGTAATGTTCCAAACTTAAATAAACAGTGATACGCAAAGCAAAAATGATTTATACACAGAAATTTTCAAAAATCAGTAAATGCTCATAAAAACTCCAGAAGTAGAACTAGTTGAGCCATTTTATTAATCAATGGAGCAAGTATGGAGGAATGCACCTGGGCTTGCCTTAATGGCAAGCATGACAGATCCCAGGTGATGAGACAATGATATCAAGTACTGGAAAATGACTACTCCTCTAAGGCTTTGCGTTGCGCAGAAAACTACATTGCTGGCTGGAAAGGAACTGCAAGAAACTCCACTTCCGCTGCTCGGAACATGGTACAAAATCAGCCCCAAGCTCCTTGACCAAAACACACAAAAACCCAGAAAGGGTTTGGTCTAAATCCAACCTCCCAAATTTGGCCTCCAATATGTCCTACGCCCTCCAAACTACTCAAGAATACGACCTGCAAGGAATACAAGCAAAAGACTCCTCCCAAGCTCCGAAAATGTAGCAATCTCCTCCACAAATGCTTCCCTTAGCTTCCCTGGCAAAGTTCAACCTTAAAGATTGATGCTCTACCTCCCACGTATGCACCAAATGTTGCCTCTGCGCTGGCCCAGGAAGTGTGAAAGTCACACTACCAAGAAGCACTCTCCTCCAACTCCCAAACTCTCCAAAATGACAACGAACTTCCTATGCCTCCTCTCTAGAAAATCTCCCAACCAAACTCCACTGCAAGACATCACAAGCAAACTCGGCCTCCTCTTCACTGCGTCCTCTAGTAATACACACCACTTGGAGATGAATGCAACTGCTGGAAAAACCTTCCTAGGGTGGCACTCGAAGTCCCCCAAAGAAAGGGTGAGCTCTTTGCTTGAAGAACTCTTGCTGAACAACAAGTGACTCGGCTAAGCAGCTCGAGCAACCAAAGAGAAATCGATATGCCAAAAGATGATGAAATGAGGAGAGCTGCCTTCCTTATATAGATTTTGTGGATCACTTTTCCCTTCAATTTTCCCTCCATCGTGGGCCCTCACTTAACCATTGACTTTTCCCCTCCATGCAATTCGAACTAGGGAGTGCGTATTTCCCTAGTGTGGGTGGCACCCACGTGGAACTTAACCACAACAAAATAACTTTTCTAAGTCTAATCTCCTAATAAAATCGAATGGGCCCCACTATCTCCAAAATTAGCCCCAAAATGCAATAATTAATCTTGTTCCAAATTAATTTAGGAAGGGACATGACAGGAAAATCTAACAGTGGCACGAAATAGAATGAAACAACAAGCCGACCAACATCGCACTGAAAGAGAGTTCGGAGAAGGAGATTAGGTTTTTGTTAGGCTTCAAATTTATAAGCAATTGTCATTAAAACAAGGGAAAAATAAGTTATCGCCTAAATATTATGGCCCATACCAAATAATCAAAAAAATAAGTAGTGTGGCTTATGGGCTAAGGCTACTAGACAATTGTCGAATCCACAATATGTTCCATGTATCAAGTCTCAAAAAAGTACAAGGGAAAAATCAAATAGCTCAAATAGAGATACCCGAGACTGATGAAGAAGGGAGAATCATCTTAGAACCTGAAGGTATACTCGCTACTAGAGAGAAGGTATTACGGTCCAAGGCTATTAAGGAGTACCTCATCAAATGGAAGAAACTACTAGAGGAATACTCATCATGGGAGACAATGCGTTTTCTTCAGCAACACCCAAATTTACCTATGCTTTGAGGACAAAGCATTTTTAAGGGAGAAGCAATGTTATGAATTAAAATTCATAACTCAATATATATAAATTAAATAATATATAATGATAGTAAATAAATTCATATTAATTAATTAATAAATTAGTAAATTAAATTAAGATAAGTCATTTAGTTTTGAATAGACATAAGTATAGACATGAGTCCCCGAGGGATGTGTCTTTTGGGCTCATGGCCAGTCAACTCCTATAAAGGAGAACCGCAATAACTTTGTAACAACCATCATTTATTTGAATAAAAAATTATATATCGAAATACATCAATGTTTCTAAATATTAAATGTTCAAGATCAAGCTTGTTGTTGCAATGGTTGCATGTAAATTTAGTGGTTCCACCCCCTTTGCCTGCTCAAGACCTAGTAACATATTTCCACAATGGGGTTTGGTCTTGTTTAGTTTTTGGGGCCTCACCATGTCCACTCTCTTCCTCTTCACCAAGGTACTTATCTCCAGGGTTTTCATCAAATCCACTATAACCCACTTCTTCAACCCCTTCTTCATCATGATCAACCCTCCTTCTACTCTCCAACACCATAATAACCAAAAAAGGAACCAACAACAAGAAAATGCGAAGCCATATATCCATGATGTTTGAAGTTTTGAGTATGCAAAAAAATGGAGGAATGGGAATGGGAAATAGAGAATTTTTAGTTTATTTAGCAATGAACATATAAAAAACAAAAATGCTAGATTAGAGTGTAGATCTACCTCTTTGGCCTTCAATCCCAAGCTCCAATCACCCTTGCAAGCTCCTCAAGCTCCTCTCTCTTGCTCTCTCCAAGCTCCCAATTTGTAACCGACAGTCCCTTTGACCTACTTTGTGGTCATTCGTTGGACATTAATAAATTTATCTTATCTTATCTTATCTCTCCAACTTGACAAATGGGTAAATAATGGGAGGGGAGATGGCCTCGTTAACCTTTCCCCCCTCCCCTTCCCTCCTTCTCCTCTCCCTCTCCATCCACCGACCATCGCCTCCCGAGGTAGTGTGAAAATTCCTATACTCAAGGAACCCTTACTGCAACAAAACTGAATTTACTTCTCCTACTTGATTTTAATATACATTATCAAGTTATTTTCTAAAAAAAACTTAAGTAAATTACTACAGCAGCCTACACCAATTTAATTTGATTACATGAAACGAGAAATTGATCAAAGAACAAGATACATAGGACACCGTTATTTTCGGACAAAACAGTCCCCGGAAAAACCCAATGCGGGAAAATTGGTGCAGCAACTCTGCGGGTTTTATATTATTAAATAGTAGTTCTGAATACAATTATGGATGCTCTCCCGACAATCCAGTTATATAGAAAAAGATACTGGCGGAAAACTAAGTGAGATTACCTCACTTCACTTGGCAGATTCTGGGTGATCCGACAGTAGAACTAGCTAACCTCAGCTATCTCTGCGCTGGCCCTTCGTAGGCCCTGCGTCAGCCTCAAAGGCTCTGCGTTAGCCCTACGCTGTCTCTTCTGCGTCAACCTTCCCTGGCTGTTCCGGCAGCTCCCCAAAAGAATTCCGGATTTCCGCGTGAGGGTAGCTTCACCTCTCCGCTGACTCTCCCTAGTTCAGCGTCAAGCTTGCGTGGAACCAGACTGCCCCAGCATCAGTGCCTCTAGGTGTTGCGTTGCCTCCATTGGTGGCTCTCCGCCTCTCAGCCCAGTATTCCTGAACTATCCCTGCCCCTCTGCTGCAGAATGATCACTTAATTCAAATTTCTCAGCTTCCAAGCCCCAGAAATTTCGAACTCTAGATCAATTCCTTCTCTCGGTGTGTTTCTGAATGAATCTCAAGCCTCCTTATACTTTTCTCGTTGAGACTTCAACAGCCGAGATTAAGTCTCTAATCAACAGCTAAGATTAAAAACTTGACTTGATCTGCTTTCTAGTTCTCACCCATATTTTGATTAATACCCATTAACACTTTAATTTTCCTAAGTTTAGACGTAGGAACCCCATTAAAAATATTAATTATTTTAATAAAATACAATCCGGGTGGAATTTCACCAAACTGTTTCTTGGTTCTTTAGAACTCATGTGCCTTAGTCTCTCCACCAATTTTCATGGCTAGCACATTCGATGCTACCAAAAACTAACAGGTAGCTCCCTACTCGTTCCCGAGAGGAGCGCGAATTGGGAGCGGATTCAGGGGGGGCTCCCCCGCAACCTTGGTAGGGCTTATTATGAACATGGTAAAAGGCCTATTTGATATCATTGTTGAGGGTGACCTACAAGGTTGATCTGGTGAGTAATCCACAAGGCTCCTTACAAATTCATGGAGAAACTTCAAAATATCTAAATCTTTTTGGCTGCTTGTGGTATGTATTTGAGGCTTGAACCGGATTAAGTTCCTAACCTTTTAAGTCCAGATCAATCTTATCTTTTGTTCCATCACAACTTCAGTTTTAGCTAGTTTTGTTGGCACTAACTCTTAGAGGGCTTATTTTAAGAATCCTCATAGTTGTGCATGAGACTTGAGATTGGACATGGAGACAATGCCTTTTAATTTCTAGTTATGTTGAATTATGTAGTTCATAATAATTATTGAACTTGGTACTATTTGTCAATTTGACAATGATATCATGAATTGCAACCTATTTGGTGTTGATTTGGGGTAGCATCGGATGTGCTCTAGCCACGAAATTTGGTGGAGAGGTTGGGGCACATGAGATCTCCAATACCCATAAAGGGTTTGGGCAGATTCTAAACAGATAAGGAGATATTAAAATAATTAATATTTTTAATGGAGTCCAATACCCATAAAGGGTTTGGGCAGATTCTAAACAGATCAAGAGATATTAAAATAATTAATATTTTTAATGGAGTCCCTAAGCCTAAATTTAGGGAAAATAAAATATCAATGAGTATTAATATGAATCTGTGTTAGAGTGGTCCAAAAGACATGGATCAAGTCAGATCTAATCTTAGCAGTTGATTAGGGACTTAATCTCGGCCATTGAATCGTCAACAGGAAAAGTATAAGAGGAAGCTTGAGGGCCACTTGGAGATCACACCAGATGATCAATCATTCTATTCTCTAGAGCGGGGTTTGCTACAAGAGATAGAATCAATGATCAGGAGAGCAATTGAGGGGCATTGAGTACAGAGGAACAGAGAAGGTAGAGATTGTGCCAGGAAAGCAGCACAACAGCCAAGGAGGGTGACGTAAAGCCAACAAAGGCTCAGGGCCACACAGAGGCAGCCAAGTGCTGTGCAGTGCACCAGAGGGGACATCGTAGCTGACGCAGAGGCTCCCAGAGCTGACGCAGGGCCTCCTGGGGCTAACGCAGGGCCAACGTGAGACAGGGAGGGGCTGACGCAATCCAGATTGGGCAGACGCTGGGGTTGCAGGAGCAGTTTTGTGCCGAGGAGCTGCCGGAAGGGTTTTCCAGGGTTTCAGCCAAAAGATTTCTCTCAAACTGTGAGGTATAGCTGCTAAGGAAATTCTCTGTTGGGTAGGCCAGTTACGACACCTAGATTGTACTCTGATATTGCTTAATAAGAAAACCCTTAGATAGCTGCACCAGTTTTCCCGCATTGGGTTTTTCCAGGGCATTGGTCCAAAAATAATGGTGTCATGTGGTGTTTGTTCTTGTTTCTTTTAGTTGCTAATCTGTAATATGTTAAGCATGCACTAGTGTTTATTTTCAGTATTTACTTTGTAAATAACTTGTTAAAGAAAAATTAACAAGTAGCTAGGAATAAATTAGAAAAAGTGCATGAAGGGTTTCTAAATTAAGTAAACTTAGAAACTTCAACATGGTATCGGAGCATGATTGCAGATCACAGGAGGACTAAAAGACATCAACCGAGCGGAGCAATAACAACAGAAAACAGTTGTCCCGAGATGACAAAAGCTGTTTCTAGTCGCGCAGAAGCCAAGGAAGTGTGACGCAGAGCCAGCCAGAGCCACGCAGAAGAAGTCAGGAACTACGCAGAGCCTCAGAGAGGCCAACATCGCTGACGCAGAGGACCAGAGGGCTGATGTAGGGCATCCCAGGGCTGACACAGACCCATCCAAGGTGATGCAGAGGCAGCGTGAGGCAGAGAGGGGTTGACGCAGTTCACAGAGAGGCAGTTGCTGGGGTCTAGAAGGCTGCAGGAATATTGCAGAGTGGAGCTGGTGAGGTACTGTAGTCAGAACAGTACTTGATAGAGCAGGGCCAGAGGAGTTGTTACTGAGGGTTTGTAGCCGAGGAACCCAGATCAACAGTGCAGTTGCACAAGACGATCAAAGTAGGGGGCATCTCGACAAGTGGCAAAAGGATTTCCAGGAGGGAAATCAGGACTCAGAGGGAGTCCAGAAGAGAACTTCCAGACAGGAAGTAGAGACTCAGAGGAGTCGAACAGAGAACTTCCAGGAGGGAAGTAGAGGAGTGTCATGGCACTAGACGGGGTAAGAGACTAGGATAGACCGGACAGAGCATCGAACTTCGCAGTCTGGAAGGCCAGAATCTTATCAGTGCTTGACAGGAATCGTGTCAAGAACGTCGCCTTAAAGGTTATAGCTATCCTAGTTGACCCCAATGATAACGACAAGTACGAGGATGCGATGGCGAGGGCCAAGTGCATTATCCTTGACGGGGTCAAGGATCATGTGGTACCACATATAGCCAAGAAGGAAACGACAGTTGAGATGTGGGAGGCTCTCAAGAACCTGTACCAGCATACTTCTGTGGAGAGAAGAATGCTGCTCGAGAACCAAATGAGGTCGTATCAGATGAAGAAGGGTCAATCGATTGACTCCTTCCTTGGAGGACTGAGTGAGATCCGAGATCAGTTGACTGCTATAGGAGCGACACCGGATCAGGAGCTTATGGTGAGGACAACCCTGAATGTTGTCTCAGAAGAGTGGGAAGTGTTTGTCCAGAGCATCCTGGGCAGAGGGACTCTCCTACCTTGGGACGAGATGTGGGCAGCTCTTTGCCAGGAAGAGATCAGACGACAGTCAAAGACAGGTAGCAGCAGCAAAGGGAACAAGGTCAAGCAAGAGGAGGAGGATGTGGCCCTAGCATCTGAGGGAAAGCAAGAGAAGCAGAAGAGGAAAGATCTCTCCAAGATCAAGTGCTTCCACTGTGGGGAGATGGGTTATTATGCGACCCAATGCCTAAGGAAGAAGAGTAAGGGAGAGTCTTCCGAGACTAAGGCAGCACCAACACAGGTAGAGAAAGAAGTTTTGACAGTCGATCATCGTGCCATGAGTGCACACGCACCACTTGAGCGGAAGTGGAGAGACATCGAGCTGTAGTCAAATGAACTACAGGCGATGAGGGCCAGGATCCTCAAGGTACCCAGCCTCTTGGAATAGACCTTGCTACGGGAGCCTCGAAGAGGAGTAGCAGAACTGGCTGAGTCGGGTAGAGACGGATGCAGATGGAGCGGCAAAGAGAGCTACAGTGCAGGAGTCCCAAGACAACGCAGAGCTAGCACGTTGCAGCAGTGCGAGAAGCACAGGAGTGTTGCACCAGTGCAGGAAGGCACAAAGAGGTGTGCAACGGTGCGAGATGCAGGGAATTGTTGCAACAGTGCAGAGGTCAGAGAGAGGGAGCACTTGTCAGCGACAGAGGGAGCTTCAGGATCAGTGGGTGTTTCCAACCCAACAAGGAGGTTAGTTGGGAGATCAATTACTTCTCAGTAACTGAGTTGCAGTGCAGCAGTGGGAAATACGATGCAACATGATGAGAGGAGGTGCAGTGCAGATGCAGTGTGCTGGGAGGAAGGACCAGCAGCAGCAACACGAATGTAGAGGGAGCTGTCATACAGATGCAGCAGTGGCAGTGGCAGAACCATGGGCAACAATACAAGAGGCAGTAGTGTAGAGGATGTTGGACAGGAAGGCCTAGCATCAGCACAGGTACCGATGCCAGAAGATCAGAGTGATACTCAGTGAGGAGTATCACTATAGCACAGTGCTCGCTAAGAGGGAGTGTTGATTTGGGGTAGCATCAGATGTGCTAGCCACGAAATTTGGTGGAGAGGTTGGGGCACATGAGATCTCCAATACCCAGAAAGGGTTTGGGTAGATTCTAAACAGATCAGGAGATATTAAAACAATTAATATTTTAATGGAGTCCCTAAGTCTAAACTTAGGGAAAATAAAATATTAATGAGTATTAATATGAATCTGTGTTAGAGTGGTCCAAAATACATGGATCAAGCCAGATCTAGTCTTAGCCGTTGATTAGGGACTTAATATCGGTCGTTGAATCGTCAACAGAAAAAGTGTAAGAGGAGGTTTGAGGGTCACTTGGAGATCACACGAGATGATCAGTCATTCTATTCTCTAGAGCGGGTTTTGCTAAGAGAGATAGAATCAGTGAGCGGGAGAGTGGCTAAGGGGCATTGAGTACAGAGGAACAAAGAAGGTAGAGAATGTGTCGAGAAAGCAGCACAACAGCCAAGGAGGGTGACGCAGAGCCAACAAAGGTTCAGGCAAGGCCACGCAGAGGCAACCAAGTTCTGCGCAGTGCACCAGAGGGGGCAATGTAGCTTACACAGAGGCTCCCAAAGTTGACGCAGGGCCTCCTGGGGCTGACGCAGGGCCAGTGTGAAACAGAGAGGGGCTGACGCAATCTAGATTGGGCAAACGCTAGGGTTGCGGGAGCAGTTTTGTGCTGAGGAGCTGCCGGAAGGGTTTTCCGGGGTTTCAGCCAGGAGATTTCTCTCAAACTGTGAGGTATAGATGCTAAGGAAATTCTCTGTTGGGTAGGCCAGTTACGGCATCCGGATTGTACTCTGACATTGCTTAATAAGAAAACCCTCAGATAGCTGCACCGGTTTTCCTGCATTGGGTTTTTCCGGGGACATTGGTAAAAAAATAATGGTGTCATGTGGTGTGTTTGTTCTTGTTTCTTTTAGTTGTTGATCTGTAACATGTTGAGCATGCACTGGTGTTTATTTTCAGTATTTACTTTGTAAATAACTTGTTGAAGAAAAATTAACAAGTGGTTAGGAATAAATCAGAAAAAGTGCATGAAGGGTTTCTAAATTAAGTAAACTTAGAAACTTCAACATTGGTGTATGTTTTAGTTTACCATTTTGTAGACAAATACCGAGTGTCAATTTTTCATTATCATATTTTATGAGATGATCTGCTGAATTTGTGGATAAACTTGTATTATAGCTTCTATGGATTGGAAACATCATCAACATATTTTTTTCTGCACAAAGCTTATTATATTTTGAAGTTTCTTTTCTATTTGCTGAGTTTACCCAACTCTTGAACAGAGTTTTGCCAAGCCCTAGACCAGCCGAGTCTTTGTCGAGTCTGAATCTAACAATTTTGGAACACACAAACTCAAATAACCTTCACTTTGGTTTTATGGACATGTGACATAAACCTGTAAAGCAAGACTAATAGGTTGCTGAGATTCCCATAAATGCACCCAGAGATACAAATAAACCTGCATCTATCCAAAATTACAATAACCCCTCTTCATATAGTAAGCATATGCTGAATTACAGTATTTCTTTTGCTGAATAAAATGTTGATCTTTTCTGAAGTTGCTTTAATGCTGTCAATATTGATTTACAAAAGGTGAATAATATTCATTAGACATGAAGAGTAATTCAATCTATAAAAATAACACCATTGCACTTAATAGTCAACAATAATCTGAATTCAAATAGGAAATTATCTTATTCTTGAAGCTTAATCAGTAAGGCAGCTGCTATATATCCCTGAACTGCTCAAGGTAATCATCTACCATTTTTTTATCCTTTCAAGATGGGTTCAAAATAGGAGAGCTGAGAAGCCTCACCATGCTTTAAATATGCACTCAGATTTGCTCCACTTGGAAAGGAGACTAAGGGCATCCTTAACAGAAACCTTCGTCCTGAATCCAATATCCACCACAAACTTTCTACTATGAACCTGCTTCGCATCTCAGTCATAATGTGAATCTCATTAGTATGATGTTAAATTTACAAAAGAAATTTGGAAACCTAATGATTGAAGAATTTTGGTACATCACAATGAAATCGAGAACTTTACCTGAGGAGTTGCGTAAGGAGCATCAGAACCCAGGATAGACCTAACCTCATCACAATCAAAGAATAGATCAGATGGAAAATAAAGCTTCCCATCAAGTCTTGATTTTACCCAGCAATACTCACGAATCCTTAAAACACATGAAGGCTCTGTATACTTTCCTTCCTTCCCACCAGGATTACCACAGAAGTAAGTAGCTTTTTTGGCACCATATAAGTCATCCCACACACTATCAAGAACTTCAAGGAAATGTGAGCATTGATCTACATATGTGCTTGAACTTGACAAGACTGTCAGTATATCTATTAACTCAGGAGATTCCCAATCCTTTACAGTCCAACACACTGAATTTGGATTCCCTTCCCATGCCAAGTGTTTCCATATACTACAAGATCGATCTTGCAGTTTCTTCTCAATATTAACTACCTGCATAAGATCAGTGACACCAAGTTCTTTGAAAAAGTTACGCCACTGTAACACATTCAATGAGCTCTCTTCATTAGAAGAAAATTGCAGGTAGACACTATCAATTTCATTCCAGATAACATTTGTGCCAGCAAGAACTTTGCTCATATCAGCTGAGTTACCAAAGTCCCTGCTAAAGTGAAGTGGTTCAGAACCAGCACGTATATATCCGTTGTTTGTTATAATTAAGGCCTTCTTTTGTAGTTCTAGTATTAATTTTGGCCTTTCCAAGTGGCATAATGAGCAGTCCAACTGCAAATGTATCATGACAAAGGCCATATATTCAGCCAAATTTAACTTATCTTTTATCAGGCATTCAAAATTTGTCATTGCCTGTAAAATGTGTTTCATCACAACTTCATGTGCTGACAACTGACCAACACCAACACGACGAAGCATGTGTACAATCACATCTGAATCACCTCTGATCACAGCATCTCCGTCTGCCGGGCAGAGTAGGAGAGAAGGGTGCACAGTTCTTAGCTCACAATATAACTTAGGGAAGTTCTTTAAAATATATGTACCATCAACTCCAGAACGAGTTCCTTCACAGGGTAACCAGATAGAATCTTCTCTAACTGAACTATATGATCCATCACAAAGTGGAATAAAGCGAATTTGAGCAAGATCACTAAAGAAATCAGGTTCTGACTTTACCTGGAAAAAGGACTCATGTTCAGTGGGTTGGTAGCTCAAACATTCATGAAGAGCAACAAGCCAGGACCCTATCCAGTTCAAGCCCAAATTTCTTAAATCATCCCCTCTATTGCATACTGACTTCATCAAATCAATCAAGATTCTTGGTCCAAATGTGTGCACACCTAAAGCTGCTGCTAATGGATCCGACAAAAAGACATCTCTTTGTAGATAACCCATACCAAGATGCCTATTTATTAAGTCATCAGGTAAAAGAATGCGTATCCGATCATTCCAGCCTCGGAGAACCATGCATGGGAGAGCCCATCGTTTATCCTCACCCTCTAAAGGCAAGCAGGGAGAAACCTGTAACTTGGAAAGAATCATTCGTGGCAGTGGAGAGAAAAGGCCTAATACTTCACCCACCAGTGGGACAAAACTCATATAAAGTGAGACAGCTTTCCCTGGGTTGTCCTGATAGCAGTGAAGAGACCTAAAAGATTCTGCGGCATTGACAAACAACTCTGGATACTCTGAAAGCAACCATTGGTTCCAAGCACTGTCACCATCAACCTCCTCCCTGGATGATGGCAGTATGAAATCTCCTTGAAGAATAAATTTCAAACCATATGCTCGCAATGGAAGGAATGCAAATACTGGCTGCTGTTCAAGACAAGGTACAAACTCTCCAGTAGAGTCCTGACATAATGTGAAGGCCATAGCAATTTCTGTGCTTTGTACTCCAGACCGCATAGTACCAACATTCAACTTTCGACTTGCCACGAGCCAAGTAGTGCTTTCCTTACCATGTGAAACCTTCACGAGTCCATTACCAATGTCCTCTCTTCGCATTATCATTAAAGAATTTGTCAGAGTATCCTTAACTTTGATACAGCGAAGACGATGAAGAAATAATAATAATGATGGATGAAGATCTACAAATTTTGATGCCCATGACCTCATCTCTGTTCCTTCCATGGTTGAGTCTTTAAAAGGAAGAACTATGCATGTATTCCAAACAGGACCCTCTAAATTCTCATTTCCAGTTGCTAGCTCTCTACTAAACAATTCAAGATTGCATAGAGGAGGTACAGGGGTTGGCAAAATGAAGCCAAGTTCCCCCTCAGTGATATCAAATTTCATATGAAAGCCATTTGAATGAATTTCTGGTGAATCAGTTACCTGTGGAAAAAGCAAAATAAAGATCACTTCAGTTCAATCCTCTACAACGTAAAACATATTATGAGGTCTGTCAGAACTGCAGTACATATTTCATATTTTCAATAAAGTTCAGAAAGTGAAAATAAAGGGTAAAAATATGCAGTAACTCTAATCGGTATATATTTATGAGGATTGGGCAAAGTCATGGGAATGCTGCATTGTCAACCAAGCACATCTCATAGGTTCAAAAAAAAGAACCATCAAAACTTGCTAGCTAATTTGGTCTTTCCAATATAATAAAATCCACCCATGCTCACCCGAAATACTGATTTAAAGCCAATGCCTTTCTGTCCAATATAGCCAGCACTGGAATCCTTTTTTGTTGAATTCCCAACATCACAAAGAGCTCTGATGTTTTCAGCAGTGAAGCCCAATTCATTATTCAATACCACAACAGCAGCGCTTTGTAGGATAAATGCCAAAGTTGGTTCCACATGAGCAGGATAACAATTATCATCTGCATTTTGGACCTGCAACCATGCAATCCAAGAAACATGGTAAATTAAGCATTATCATAATAGTAATTCTTCAAACCTGCATCATAATCCTAAGTCTAACAACTCAATTTTATCCTTTGGCTCAAATTTTGTTTCCCAAGGGTATAACCATTTTGTATCTATCAGGACTCAGAATCGCATCTTAGGCAAATCAACATTGTCATTGAGTCAAGCTTTTGCTTTGTGGAAACTTAGTACCGCCAACATAAAGATTTGAGAATCATCGCTTTCAGGTTTGAGCATTATAACAAAGTTCAAGTGCTTCAACCAGACTTAATAGGATGACATAAGCAGATAGGCAGCAGACACAGTTTCATGGGAACCCTCACTTCACACTTCTTTTACTGCAGCATTCAATTGACAACACACTTGCAATCTTTTTGTCCATATGCGTATTGATAATTTAGGACAAACAAAGGAAGATACCAGTAACTTTTACATATAAAAGAGTATGGGGATTCAGTAGATTTTAGTGCTGCATGTGAGAGGAAGAAGGATGCTCTTGTGTAGATTGCTTCAAGTATATACCACTGCTGACATCTTGAGTGTTATTTCAGGTTTCAAGGACTGATTTGACTGGAGTAAAAATCTGTTAATTACCAGCAGCAGGGCACTTCCCATGCTTCCTAATCAGCTTATGTGAAATTCATTCTTGGCAGGTGTGAGTTCCATGGAATTAGGGGTTATCATGTGTTCAAAGTGTTGTAATATACTTGAACAATGGACTTGCCAATAGCAGTCCTTTGTTGGATATTAATAAAATTACCTTATTTTATATCAGTTGCTTCTTGAAGATCAAGCTATCCAACTTGAGGACTGTTCGATGTTGGTTTGTGTGCTTTCTTTGGTCAATGAAGAGCATCTTACATGTGCTAGTACTGGCAATCTTCAGGGATGATTTATCTATCTTTTTGAGTATGGATTTGCAATGATTTTGAGAAATACTTGCATTTATTTGAGGGGATTTTTTCCAGGTATTTCATGCTTATTTTTCCCTTCAAAACAGACCTTCCTTGCTGGTTTTATTTGGAAATTGCAGGGGATAAATAAGTCTGCACCAGTGCTTGCTTAAGAAACAAGTCATCAAGTTTAGACTCAATTTTGATTTGAAGCATGCCTCAAATGTGAATTCACATGGTAGATATCACATTTGATGTTGTTGAGCAGGTACTAATCTGTATAACATACACCTAGTTTTAAGAAGTACTGTGATTGTTATTTACCAAAAAGTGGGTAACCCATAGGAGAAATTTTTCTCCTCTTTGGACAACCAGCCAGCAGCCTTATATGATTAGTGCATAACATTATGCCAGAATACTCCACTTATTGCTCCGGTCAGATTTCTCTTCCATTGGGCATTCCTTCTTGAAGGAAGGTGGGTCATCCATCAACAGGTACATTAACCATTTTTGCAATCATGTGTTTTCACTTGATGTTATGGGCATACTAATATGGATCACGGGGCAAAACTGGAATTAACTGCTCTTGATTGTATTTGTGTTCCCCTACTTCACGTAGAAGGTTAGTCTTTCACTCTAGTCAAGTGAGTTCTCTTAGGCTTTAGGGTTTAGGAAGGGCGCCAATGGTGAAGCCTTGATTGCTGTAGCATGTCCAATGTAAGGACCCATCTTAAATTAATGGGGACATAGAGATATTAGCATGCACACGAGACATGCATATGATTGCTACATATGCATGCATCGCCTGCACTGCACTAGTATATATATTAGTTAATATTGAAAAAACGTCCGTATTTAGGTAACGAATTAACTATTGAAATGAATACCTAACTTATAAGAATATAGTAGGGTATATGATATACGTACCACCACCATAATACATATATATAATTCTATTATATAAAATTAAAGATAAATGCAGTGTAGTGAACTCACAACAAAGGAGGTATGTACCCTACTACATACAAAGGAACTATACCCAAAAGTATTATGTACAAAAGAGTTATAATATACATATTATTCTACAAAAGAAATAACATATTTTATAAAATCAAAGGAAAGTATATACATATATATATTAAATAGTGAATGTAATAAAGAGAAGAATATATAAAACCATAATACTATGAAAATAATTTGATTCAAACAAAAGTGAAACATAACATTATGATAAAGGAGATATTGTATAAATAAGAGTGCATGATCAGCAAATTGGGAAAGGAGAAGGCGGTGACCGCCTCTACAACTTATGAACTTATCAAATTAAAACAATAAAGAAAGAGGGAGCGGTGGAGGAGTTTGGGAGGGCATAAAAGGAGGAAGGGTATTGTAGAAAAGAGGACATTCTTGGAGACAGAGGGAGGCAGAGGAGGAACTAACAAGAGGAAGACAGAGAATAATGGAGCTTGAGCAGTTGTTCTTGAGACTTTTGGGCACGGGGGCCAAAATGCTTTGAATTTGAAGTATTTTGGGGCTGGGTGCTGAGACTGTACCTAGTTTGGCTGGGAGGTTTTTGGTCTTTTGGTAACGGGAGCGGGAACTGGAGCAAATCAGAAACATCTTCAGCCAGGAAGGTACTCAACATCAGGTAAGTACTCAACATCAGATTGATAAATTCTTATATTTTGAATAGTTATATCTTGTTAAAAATTTCAGGGCTTTACATTTTGGTATCAGAGATATGTTCAAACTCTCAGATCTGTTAAGTCTGTTAAGATAAGGTTACATTAGAACTCAAAAAAAATATATATTATGTCCTAAAGTCATTTACTGAACTCTCGAGTAATGAAGAGACAAATAGAGGGATTTTATAGTGATTAATTTTTACAATGATGTATTAGTTGGATAATTATAGAAATGTGAAGCTTATTCTATGGCTCCAATTTCAGGGAATTAAGTCTATCTCTAATATAGCTTATCTTATTGCTGAAGACTCCACGATAATACATACAAAATCTGTCACTGTATTGATTTATCATTTGAGATATTTATCCCTGTAATGAAATAACTCATATGTTATGTAATATATGTATACCAAAGAGCAAAAAAAATAAAATAACAAATCACTGTAAAAAAAATCATATATATAGTAAGTCAGAACTAGTAATACAAGTTTATTTAAGCTTCAGAAACAATTATGTGGGCCTCCTCAGTATTATTAATGGCACATTGATGGCGATTTTAGAAGATGATTTCCTCAGAGAAGAAGCCAATGTTGGACAAAAGAATGATGGAAGTATTATACAATTTATGCCCAAAAACAAAGAACTGATAGACGGCCAAGGTCGGTGATTTACATCTGCAACGACATAATTTCATCTGTTTGTAGTTATTTAAGTCCTTGCTGATCTGATAATACACCTTCTTCTGCCTTTCCTGTAAAATCAGAAGTCCTGAATGAATGGAATGCCTCACTGACAGGCAGGACTAGACCCACAACAAATTTGAGTTCATCTTCTACTCCCAAACTGATATTGACACTTCTAGGCTCTAGCAACCTTTGGACCAACATTGTTTGCATCATATTTACAAATACCATTTTTCGTTGTGTAAGGATAAGCTTTATCAACGTCAAGCCCTTCGTTAAATATGCTCAAATGCTTTGGAAGGAAGGCCACCAAGATTTTGTTGTTTCTCCATAAGTAACTTAAATTTTGTAAAACTAATTAACATGAAGTTGAGCATCTATCTGAATTTCCAACAGGATCCACACTTGAATTAACCATTGAAGAGACTCATATGCTTTCTTCTCTCCATTCTCTAAGTAGAAACAAGAACACCCATTGTTTAGGTACAACACAGATAAAGGCATTCAAACAACATTGTTCCTCTGCTTCATCTGTGATAGCTTTGTTTGGGGCCTTCCGTGCCATCTCAAAGAGCTCCACGAGCTCCTTTTCCATGACCGTAGATGAGTCCATTGCTCTGCTGCTGCTACTGCCTAAACCTAATCGACAGCCTCAGTATCAAAACCCTACCAACACTTTTGTTGGCAACCTTGAAGAAGACTCACCATCATTATAGCAGTAATAAGGATATCATCATTATGTCTGAAGTCTGCAACATCAAAAGGGTGTGAAGCATATACTCTCTCTGTTGAAGATCCGAACTCAGGAAAAGATTACAGATATACTCGCTCTAGTATACACTCACTCTAGTATTCGTGCACTTAGTCAATTATGACGAAAAGGACAGAACTCTGAAAAATCAATGACGCACAAAAAAAACTGTGGAAACACTAGACAAAACATCTGAGCTTCTATGATACAAGTTTCTCCGCAAGAATTACGCACCTGTTAGATTGAAACTAACGACCCTGCATGCATTATAAAAGCTACAATGCTCACACGTCGTTTTTAAACACCTAACGCGTTGAAACTCATTTCTTAGGTGGCGTTTGGTGTCGAATGATGATATTAATTGTCTAAACCTATGACGTATGTCAACCACCGGCGGATAAAGGAACATGCGGTGGTGTGACGGTAGAGCGCTCTGGTGTTGATACATAGGTTTGCAGGTTTGAACCTGCGACCCTTTTATAATTGCATATGACATCTGGCTATAAGGTAGATGTCCACCAATTCGTTAGAACGCTCCCGGGCCTTCACCGCCTGTTAAAGATGCCACACAACGATGTATCCTTTATAAGTCGGCAATACATCTATGCACCTGCGAGTCGACACACGGATTAAAATCCATTGATGGGGTTGGGTTACACCGCCTGTTAAAGATGATACCCCGCAACGATGTAGCTGACAGCATGAAACCCGGCTACCGGAGTTTGAATTCACTCACGGCACAAGAAGTTAGATAGGTTGTCTCATAGTGCAAAAGACGGACTTGCGAACCCGAGCCTATACCCCAACCCCGTAACCTTCAGTGAGTCCTCATATCGGATGAAGTGTTTGGACATCGTGCTGGAATATTCTCCAAACAAATAAACATATACACTGGAAATTTACGCTCCCAGATTCAATCTGATTTATCTCTGTAATTTGCACGGCCATTTCTTCACGAAAGGCTGTGCAGCAACTCGAAAGCCAGTGGAGCACACTGCAAATGGTTGTCCTGAAAGAAATATTGTTGTCTGCTATACGTGCTAGTGATCCCTCAGGTCCATTTATTTACATACATTTTGGCAAAGGAGATACTAGTGATGACAAGAAGCAGGAAATTATCTGGATAGTCGGCGAACCTGTTCAAGTATTAGTGGAGCTAGCAAACCCATGCACATTTGAGTTGTCAGTTGAAAGCATATATCTTTCTATTAATTCTGAGAATTTTGAGGCATTTCCTACGAATGTGATTCTTCTACCCAATACATCCCAAATAATATCATTGTCTGGGATTCCCACCTCTGTTGGTCCATTGACAGTTGAAGGATGCATTGTTCATTGTTTTGGTGTAATAACTGAACATCTTTTTAGAGATGTTGATGATCTTTTACTTGGAATAGGACAAGGTCTTGTCTTGGTTGATCCTTTTCGAAGTTCTAGATTACCCAAGTTAAGAAACGTTCCCAATCCAAATATATCGGTAGTGCCATCATTGCCACTCTTGATTCCACATGTGGTTGGAGGAGATGGATCAACAGTCTTATATGAAGGAGAGATTCGGGATATCCAAAGAAGTTTTACAAATGCTAGTGATGTTACTGTGGTGGAGGCAAATATTTCACTTTTTGGGAAGCAACAGGAAAATGTAATTTCTATTGGGCATGAAAAGTTACAGTCAGCTCTTCCTTTGCAACCTGGTGCATCAGTGGTTATCCCTGTTAGGCTACAAGCTGGGCAACCGAATTAGGAATTGGATAATGTTGGTAATAGAAATGGTCCTGGGAATGTTGGAAGGATATTCAAGGAAGGAAACAGTCCTTCATTGGTGATTCATTACGCAGGAAATGGCCGAGCTGGTGTGCAAGACACAATTATCTACATGGGTAGCACATAAATTAAAGCAAGAGTGGTGCTCTGAGTTGGATAATTCTAGTGATTTTGATTCAGTGCGTGGTAGTTGGAGAGATGAAGATAGTGCTCCTGACATTTCTGGGGAGAGCAGGTTATTGTCTCCTGTTAACACTCATAGGATTGAGATTTTACAAAATAGTATTTTGGGGAAAGAATTTCAGAATATACATTCTGATGCTGGAGAACCTCTCAGCCTTCTGTAGAAACAGTTAGAGAAGACACTAATGATTCCTCAGTGTTTGAAGGCAACACTTTGGCAGATGAAGAAACACACTTGGATTTGCAGAACCGATATGTTGAAGCTTTTTACGAATCTCAGAACATAGAGAGAGGTTTCCTTCCAGTGCATGGATGGAGAAAAGCCCAGTATATTACCTACGAAAGGGAGTACACTGGTCTATTAGAGACTGAAGGGCAGGAGGTTGAACCCAAAGCATCCTTTGACATTTGATGAATCTTCAACAAAGGACATTGTTTCTAAGAGAAGTTCAGCATTGGGTGCTTTAGCTGCTTTAAATACTATAGATTTGCATACTACAAAAAGCGGAACTATATATAAGCCACCAATAGTGGAAAGAAATGGTGTGACTGTTCACTTGGGAATTTTTAACTCAGCATCAACGGTTTCTAAAAAAAAAAACA
This sequence comes from Pinus taeda, assembly GCA_000404065.3. Taxonomy (NCBI): domain Eukaryota; kingdom Viridiplantae; phylum Streptophyta; class Pinopsida; order Pinales; family Pinaceae; genus Pinus; species Pinus taeda. The sequence continues at coordinate 205,997 of APFE030395228.1, forward strand.
CATGCCTGACTTCAGAGGTCAACAATGTTTTAAATAGAGGACGGAAGAATCCGGGACTAAAGGAGATTCTGGCTTCATATGAGCACTCTGCTGGGTGATAACAGCCTCTATTTCTGTGTTCGTCTACCAATGGATAAGTCTTATCAATACCTCTATGCTCTGCTTCCATACTCGTTTTGACTATCTGCATAATATGTCTACAAGTATCAGTTGCACCTTTCCACACATTCAATACTAATTCATTAGACTGCTGTTTAAGATGAGGCTTCTAATCCGTGTCAATATGTGAAGAGCCCAATAAAAGGAAAATGAGAAATGCTTTCCCTCATTTTATATTTAGACTTGTAATAACTCACCTTTTGGAAAGGGAAAGGTTCTATCATATTAGAAATTTTTTTTTTTAGTCTCTGAATTTTCACTACATCACTTTCACTCAAATTAGCAATGACAAAATTGTTAAATTTCTTTGATTCTGTCAATTACGAAACCTTTAGATCCTCAACGTTTTGGAGCATAATAATATCAGTACCAAGTGTTTTCTTCCAAACAAACTCATTATCATTCTCCATTTCTACATCTATGACTGCAAACTCCTCTTCCATAACATTTTGAATCTTTCAACAACGCATTAATTTTATTGTGCCTGTTAAATTGAATTTTGGTCAGAGATTTTCATTTGGTAAGCACGTAAACAGTCTGAAAATTAAAAAAAAATCCATTGAGAATTGACAATTGTTTATTCATTGTCATTTCCTAACAATTGTAATCCATCCAAGTGACTCTCCTTTAGACCCTTGATTAAATTCATGTTTAGGAGGATTCTCATTGATGTGAACAAGAGGTTTTAAAACCTCCTGCAATCCGACCTTGTGATGTCTAGTTCAACAATCTTCATGGCATGCATCTCTGGAATAGCTTGACAACTTTCATCCAAAAATGAGTTGCAAATTCCTTGCGTTTGAATTCTCTAACTTTCTAACTCAAGCATATTGATAACACCTACAAATTCTACTATGCTCCGGATTTATCATTTCTCTAATAATCAAACAGGCATTTTTCCCAATTCCTCCACAGAAACTTCTCAGAGTTTCATTAAAGTTATTAGACATACAAAGGCAATCTTTGCAAATGCACTGTTACGGAAACTTCATCCAGAGCATATGTAACATGCATTCTTACATCATTCTGACTGGTTTCATCCAGTGAAAAATATAAACTATTGCCTCTCCCACCAACACAATAATTTTCACATTGCTTTTGCAGGCATAAAATTAGACTCTGAACAAACTGCCTCAGTTACTGCATTCTTACTGTGAACAAAGCACCAAAGGAATGGCACACTCTTCACCATCATCTAGGAACACACTACCTAGTGAGAGCCCACATTCTCCAGTTGTAATGAAACAAATTCAACACTAATCTCTGAAGACTTAACCATAAATTTTTTCTTTCTCAATCTCTTCTTCATCTTTGTCAACAACTTTTTTCGTCATGCATGGCACATATAACCCTACTATTGTTGCTTCCTTGATGTCCTTTCCAAGGTTTTCAATGACGAAGTTTTCCTCCACATTGTGTGCTCGGACTCATTACAATAAAATGGCCCAAGCAAAGTCACAAAGGATTACTCTGCATCACCTACAAGGGTATTAAGTGTTAAATAGACTATTTTAATAATTAACTCTTAATTCAATGTCATTTTCAAGATATAAGAATAGCCATTCCTTCAAAAATATTTTTATCAGTAATTGCAATGAATATACCCTATATATATATATATATTTCAAATCATATTGCTTAAATACTCTTTAGGTCATCAAGCAAAGATTTAAAGTTTGTTCTCTATTTTAGAACAGGTAAAATACAATTTGAACAAATGTTTTCAAAGAGGTTAGAACATAACAAAAACATATGTGTTGAAAACTTGGGCATATCCAACCTTTTGACCAAACCATCCAACCAAAATTTATCCAATTCACGTATTGTTACCAAGATTCGCATGCTAAATATGTGCCGAGGAAAGGCATGCCCAAGTAAGCACAAAGATCAAATTATCTGCTCAACTGGGCATATCAAACCTAAACTCTAATGCATGTTAGCTATGCAACTTCAAGTGGCAATGAAAACCAATTTTACAATTACTTCAATTTGAAATTATGATGCATTACTCAGTACACGACTTCAATTGTCTTCCATCTTGTGATGTTCTTTCAAATGCTCTATAGCCTTCCTTTAATTAGCATTGTTAAGATATAAATACCAACATGAAACTTGCTATAAAATCTAAATCATGAATTATGTTATGAATTAAGATATCTTTAAATTTGTCTCATTGATGCACATAGATATGATTGATGAGCTAGAAATAAAAGAATAATTACAGGTTAATATGAAAGCTAATGACATGAGTTGAATATGGCCGAGTATGTTATATTGTAGATAACATGTATGAAGTATACAGAAATTGTTTATTTGATAATGTATGGATAAGTGTTTATGTTGCAGATAGCATCGTTACCAAAATGACCACGTGATGACAAAAGTTTCAAGAACAATTGAGGCTGAATAAGATTCCATGATAGGGTGATAACCCTAGTCCTACAGGGAGGGGTGGAGGTGTTACCCACCGTTTATCCTCCAAAGCCTGGAGTCATGGGAGGACTGTACGAGCCATGCTCCCCTAGATGTGTGATGATGACTGCCGGATGCCTACTGAGAAATCAAGTCGATGTAGTCGACATAGATCAGTATAGCTGAAGCCATGTCATACTCCAGTAGAGGAAGGATAGGATGGGAGCGGAAGAGATTAGGAAGGATAGGATGACTTTAGAATAGCTTGAGCACCCCGCTGGGACAAAGCATGGATATTAAAGTTGTCAAGGTCCAAAAAAAAAAAAAAAAAAACTATAAGTTTTAAAGTGTCCCCACATTAAACGAAAATCCAATTATGGAACATAATCCTTACATGATTATACTTATCGCTAAATAATTATTAATACTTTATATACCCTAACTTCGGGACGAAGTTTTCTAAAGGAGGGGTGTATGTAAGGACCCATCTTAAATTAATGGGGACATAGAGATATTAGCATGCACACGAGACATGCATATGATAGCTACATATGCATGCATCTCCTGCACTGCACTAGTATATATATTAGTTAATATCAATGTTCCACGGGGACTCGCCCCCCCACCCCCTTAGGGGTCTAGTTTCTTCGCTCCCCCGCACTCCGGGGACTTGGGGACGAGTAGGGGATGTTTCCCCACACTCCCAAAAATCAGGGTACGTAGGGGGACGTGCCAGGGGGTCGTTTCCCTGTCCTGAGGGGACGTTTCTGAAAAGGGGGACGAGGGGGGTCGTGAGGGGACGAGGGGGGACGAGAGGGGACGAGAGCACGCTTTAAAAAAAAAAATTGTTTAAATTAACAATTTTAAAACTAAACTAAAGTTAAACTTTAATTAATTTATAACTAAAATTTAATTAATTTAATACAGGTAGGATTTTAAGTTATAACGTGTAGGGCATTTGATTTAGTTTTATGTTAAAACTTATAACGTGTGAACCACTGAACCCTCACACCTGAGAGTCGAGACCTCACACTGTCACTTGAAACTCAGAACTCCAGCGCCTACCGTCCTCTGAGCACGTCGAGCATCGCCATCCTAGAGCACATAGACCAATCACGCAGTGCTGCAACAGTCCACGCGGTCGTTGGACCTTAGGCTTTTAAGTTTTTCCTCCGTCGAGCAACAGTTGCCAGTCCACCAGCGAGGCTGCGAGCATTGGTTCGGTCCTCGGAGGTTCCTCAACATTCAACATTGTTCCAAACTTGAAACTTCCAGTCCAACATTTGCCATTGTTGATTGTTCCAGTGAGAAGCGAGCAGCAGACTGCTTCAGGTAAGTACCAAGGTCCAGAACTGTTAGTAATTTATTAGTTTTTTTCATTTTTAATTTTTTTTTGTAATTCTGAAATGTGTAATTGCGTTTTTTTTTCCATTTCATTTTATTATTATTAATTATTATTTTTTAAATTACTGTATAATCATTAATGTATTTATAATTGATTCTAAAAACAATAATAGAACGTTGAACCTAGTTTCATGTTTTTAAATTTTTCAATTTGTTTTTTGTAAATTTAATTCGGTTTTTAATTTTTTAGGCTGCGTTTTAACTTTTTTCCTTTTTTTCATTTTTTTCATTTCTTTTTTTATTTATGTTTAAACTTTTGAGTCTTCACTGTGTTTTAAAAAAAAAAATTGAATCTGTTTTTGTAAATTTTAATTTTTTAGATTGTTTATAATTTTTTACTGTATTAATAATTTAATTTCTATTTTTTTCTTGTAAATTAAAAAAAAAAATCAGTGTACAAGCACCTCCACAATCCTTGGTTGTGAGTTCAGAGTGGGGAAGGTGGTCAGAATCAAAGACGGACACTGGGAAGAAGGTCAGGCTTCAAGTGTTGGACAATGATTAGTGGGCAGATTGTTCTTATTTGGTGTCATTCTTGGGCCCTATTGTGGAGGTCATTCGTTACACTGATTCAGATGCTCATAGTCTTGGAGAAATTTATGAGACCTTTGATAGCATGTTGGGTCGTGTGAAGGTAGCCATTCAGTAGAGGGAGCCCTCATTAGAGTTCTATACTTCCCAGATTCGACCCATCATTCAGCGTAGGTGGGATCGCATGAACACACCTTTGCACATGGCAGCGTATGCATTAAACCCAAAATGGTATGTTGAGAGACCTGGGAGGGTGCCTCCTATTGATGATCCAGAGGTAAAGAATGGATTCCTAGATGCAATTGCAAAGATGTATAGTGAGGAGGAGGGGTCAAGATTTCAAAGACAGTTTGTTTAGTTTGCATCTCTTAGTGGCCTCTTCAACACACGTGGTGCTCAGGCAGATCGCATAGATCTAGCCCAAGATGACCCAATTGGTTGGTGGAGGATGCATGGGGATGGTGCTCCAAAGCTCAAAGATCTATCCATGCGTTTGTTGTCTCAAATTGCTAGTTCCTCTGTAGCAGAGAGGAATTGATCCACGTATAGCTTCATCCACTCTATCAAGAGGAACAAGCTTACCTCTAAAAGAGCAGAAAAGTTAGTTGTTGTGCACAATGCCCTACGTCTTGAGCATAGAAAGACACCTGAGTATTTGAAGGTACCAGCAACATGATGGGATGTTGATCCAGAGGATGATGCACAGGTAGATAGGGAGGAGAGACTTGATGAGAGACAGATGGGGTTGGTTGGTGTGCCACTTAGCATGTTTGAGAATGCTAGTGATTCAAATTTAGATGGTGATATGGTTGATCCTGATTTATTCATGTAGCAGCTGGATGCAGAGACTAGCGGGGCATTACCTTGAGGCTTGAGCATTACCTTGGGGCATTACCTTGAGGCATATTGATATTTTGCATTATGCTCATTTATCTTTTGATATGTTGATGTTCATATGTTACTCTGACTCTATAAAATTTTGACTCTTGATGTATCAGACTTGACTTTTATAATTTTATGTCAATATTGAATATTCACTGTTCAGTATTCAATGTTCATAGTAGGAAGTGGAACATCAATATGGTTTAAAGTTTAAAGTTTAATCATAATGTATGATGTATGATTATAAATTAGAATTTTAAATTTATATGATATTAGATAATGATATTCATATCAATGATCATGCTTTGCAGCTTTTCTATTCAAACCGAATTGTCATAGTGGACTCAATTAATAAACTATATTTTATATTTATAAGTTTTTAAGACCCTGACGCTCCCCCACGTTTCCTAAAAATTGGTGGGGAGCTTTTGCATAAGCCGCTCCCGCGTATCCTCACTCCCTCGCCCCCTCGTCCCCGAACCTTGGTGGAACATTGGTTAATATTGAAAAAACGTCCATATTTAGGTAACGAATTAACTATTGAAATGAATACCTAACTTATAAGAATATAGTAGGGTATATGATATACGTACCACTACCATAATACATATATATAATTCTATTATATAAAATTAAAGATAAATGCAGTGTAGTGAACTCACAACAAAGGAAGTATGTACCCTACTACATACAAAGGAACTATACCCAAAAGTATTATGTACAAAAGAGTTATAATATCCATATTATTCTACAAAAGAAACAACATATTTTATAAAATCAAAGGAAAGTGTATATATATATATATATTAAATAGTGAATGTAATAAAGAGAAGAATATATAAAACCATAATACTATGAAAATAATTCGATTCAAACAAAAGTGAAACATAACATTATGATAAAGGAAATACTGTATAAATAAGAGTGCATGGTCAGCAAATTGGGAAAGGAGAAGGCGGTGACCGCCTCTACAACTTATGAACTTATCAAATTAAAACAATAAAGAAAGAGGGAGCGGTGGAGGAGTTTGGGAGGGCATAAAAGGAGGAAGGGTATTGTAGAAAAGGGGACATTCTTGGAGACAGAGGGAGGCAGAGGAGGAACTAACAAGAGGAAGACACAGAGAATAATGGAGCTTGAGCAGTTGTTCTTGAAACTTTTGGGCATGGGGGCCAAAATGCTTCGAATTTGAAGTATTTTGAGGCTGGGTGCTGAGACTGTACCTGGTTTGGCTGGGAGGTTTTTGGTCTTTTGGTAACAAGAGCGGGAATTGGAGCAAATCAGAAACATCTTCAGCCAGGTAGGTACTCAACATCAGATTGATAAATTCTTATATTTTGAATAGTTATATCCTGTTAAAAATTTCAGGGCTTTACATCCAAGGTAATTCATACATACCACTTTCCATCTTTCCCTCATATCCATCTCTATTCTTCGAGCTAGTAGTCATTGGTTGTTGGGATTGGCACCCTTCATTTGTTGGAAATACTGAGAGGGGAGGTGAATCAGTATTTCTTTTACAATTGTTACTTTACCAGTTTAGATCTCTTTTAAACAGAACACAAAATGAACAATATGAAATAAACAATTTTATTAAACATAAATAATGAGGACTCCAATCCTCTTCTTTACAATAAATCAAATACAATAATGTTTAGGTATCCAACCCTAGACGATGACTCCAATCTTCAATCAACCAGGCTCCGACCTGCATTGTGCCAAGCTCCATCTTGGTTTCTCTCCAAGGACTCCAACCCAACCCAACGATACAGGTCTCGACATGTTCTTCTCTTAGGGCTTTGTTACCTACCATTTTATGAGTGATATCCCTAGGAGAAAAAATTTCTCCAAGATGGTCCTCAGCCGGCAACCCCTTGTAGCCACCAACTAGCTCGTTGTGCCACTTCACCACCTGAGCCAACCATGTGATCCCTCACCCATCTGTCATGATTGTATGTTTGAAGGTGGGCCTCCCGAACCTAAAGGTATGCCTTGTCATTTGGTAATTGAGTATTGTAGTTTGCTGATCATGGACACTTCTGGGCATGGATTAATGGGGGCATTCAGTGGAAAGAATGGGCTAGGTCTGTGATCTTGTCCCCTAGACCCCTTTTTGGATATTAACCTTGGATTCTAGTCTCGTAGGATCTCTTTTATTGACCATTTGGCTTTAGGAATGGTATTTCATGGGAAACCCTAATTTTGGTTGCATGGTCCCGCTCCCTCATCCGCATATACTACCCCCTTTCCACTCATTATTACCCCATTCATCATTTCTCTCACCTAGGTCCACATTCCTCCATAGGGCTAGCTCTCCCCTTTCCCTTGCCCACACCTTGGGTCAGGCCTAGAATGAGGCCCCGGAGGTTGATGCAGCTAAAAAGAAAAGTAAAAGCACAATTGGCCACATTCAATAGGAAAACATACCACAAAATGCAAAAGATGGCCAGAACAAACACATTTAGCACGTGGGCAAAAGCCAATACATGAGCTCTACCCCATCATCATGGCAATCACCCTGGTTCCTACAGGTTCTATGAGCCTCCCTCATCATATAGGAACCGATGATTGTCCTAACCCCTCGTGGGCAATGAACCGCCCCACCTTATAAGGGGGTATCCACTGCTATATCTCACATATCATGCTCTTACCCCTTGAGCCCCGAGCAGTTAATGAAAGAAAAAAACATAAAAGGAAAAAGGCATATAAAGAAGGGTGGTAAAATCAAGGTTGGGGCACCTCATGTATCATGATTGCTCCTTCCTATACATTACATACCCAAGTGTGGGCTTCCCTCTTACCAGCTACCCTTGTACCCCAGCATGTGGCCCAGGGCTGCCCCCTCTCATTCCCTACTCCATTCATCTCTTTATCACATGCCACCACATTTAAAAAGATGTTCCTTGGAGATATTATCCCCTTTAGAATTAGAAACCGCCTAATAGGATACTTGGTTAACCCCATTTGGAGTTTGGAGACATTAGCACATGCCAAAGCCCATTATGGAAGGGCATGCTATTATGAAGTCCCCATTTGTGGTCCATGGTGTGTAAGCTATTCTACTCGATTTCCTTGATGACTTGTTGTACTGGAAGGTTAGGGGACACATTGGATCTTATGCCAGATTGCAAATGGTCTCCATCTTGGGTTTGGTCTCCCTATACGGGATCCTAACCCTACAGAGGGCTACATTGGCACATGTAGGGTGTGCGTTGACAGCCATGGGCTTCCACAATAGTAGACAACAATCCATGGATCCCCATAGATGTTCAAAGATTGCTCGAGATTCACCTATTGGATGAGGAAGATGCACCTAGTTCACCTTTGCCCAGCCAGCCCCACAAATGTACCCTGCACTTGGCAGCTGACCCAGGACTTATAAGATGATGTGGCATCACCTACACCATCATTTGAGCCCTTACAGATGGTCTGCAAGCATCTTCGACTTACTTGGAAACCCATGAGGTCACGTGTCTGCCCTCACAGCCATTGGGAGCACCACAGGTTTATTATGTGGAGAATAAAGGGCCCAACCCCTTGTCCATTACTTTTGGAAATCCAACTCATCATTTTGGCACTTATGGACTTCATTACGCCTCTTAGAGAGCCCAACGACATGCATTATTGATCATTCGACCTCTTGGGAGGCTTATTATTTTATTTATGAGCTAGTTTGGTGGGCTTGTCACCAATAGACAATTATTTGCACATTATTTTAGTTGATGGGATAATGTAGGTTCAAATTAGGTAATTCAAACTCCTAATGAGTGTAGAAATAGGAGAAACATGAATTCATTTGGATCATCACTTTGGATTGGATTATTCTTTGAGAATTTCACATTTTTTTTGGGATGATGAATTGGAGCATGGATGAATTTTAATGTTTGGATTAGAGTACTTTATCTTGGAGCTTCTTAATTGTCAAATTGTTGATGATTGGATATTTTCTATTACATGTAAGTACACAAATTTAATGTTATTCTTGTTTTACTTTTTTCATATGCATTGAATGGGATTTTCACTATATTAGGCTAATTGTTGCATTGCATAATTGCGAAATTGTAGAATTATTGTTTCAGATTTCTATATAGCATCTCTCAATGTTTGGGCCATGTATGTGAATGAAATCTTCTAGGGATAATTCCATCGGTGAATTTATCTTGATAAGCCATCTCTTTTTGCAAAGCGAAGTATAAAATCTTTGAGGTCTCTTCTTCTTGCCCTAAAGGCCAAGCGAAGTAGTCCTTAAGGCCTCCTTGATTGAAATATGAGTTCCTTTCTCATCATTCTCCTAGACTCCATTTTCTCCAAGGGATTAGGCACTGGTCCACCAATAGGTGATCACTCAAAGAACATTTTTCTCCACCTTTTCCTTTCTCTTCTAGGTCTAGCCAAGTTGGGTCACCTAGGGCATCACTTTCCCGACAAAATAGCCATAGAGAAAGTTCAATCTACTAGCTTCTACTGCACTGGTGTGTCCTCAAGGCCTCCTCCAATTTTGAAGCCATTCCGTCAGTGGTGTTGTGAGATAACCCATTCCCTAGCTCTGAGATCAAACTTTGCCCTGACATTCCCTAGGTTAGCACCTCATACGATCAATTTGACACCTTTAAGTGGAAATTCTTACTTCGATCCTTTCTCCTTCCTTGTCTGGGTTAAGAACATCATTGGTTGCTAAATTCTCTCACCTTAACCTAGGCTGGGTCCCGTGTGGTCCCATACCTTTGAAAAGTCAATTCTTCAAGAACCATTTGGGAAGTCAAATTCAATAAGGATTTTAGGATTGGGAAACTCCTTTACAATGCATATTCCTCTAACCTAACCCTCAAATCCTCACCTCTTTATCTTAGAAATCTTTGTACCTTGCTTGAAGAGCAAGTAAGCTCCATTCTTAACCACCTTCTAGGAAAAGGATCATTAAGCTCACTTCACATCCATTGGTTGATTCATCTTTCACAAGTGACCTTCTATATACCGGGTCTCCTCCCATCGGTGAAAGTTTGTAAAGAGTAGGGAGTCTTAACTGAGGTGAGAGTGGGCTAAGCCTCCATTGTTGCCCTTGACCTAACAGTTATCCCTTTAGGAGTCCTTTTTATGCCCCCCGCTAGTTTGAGCGGTAATATGCTCCAACCCACTCAATTATCCATGTTAGTTTTTGGTAGCATCGGATGTGCTCAAGCCATGACAATTGGCGGAGAGGGTAAGGCACATGAGTTCTAAAGAACCCAAAAACTGTTTGGTGAAACTCCACCCAGATTGTATTTTATTAAAATAATTAATATTTTTAATGGGGTTCGTAAGTCTAAAATTAGGAAAATTAAATATTAATGGGTATTAATCAAAATATGGGTGAGAATGATCTAGAAGGCGGATCAAGTCATGTTTTAATCTTAGCAGTTGATTAGAGACTTAATCTTGGTCGTTGAAGTCTCAACGAGAAAAGTATAAGATTCAAGAAGGAGGATTGGGGTTCATTTAGAAGCACACACGGAGAGAACAGAGTGATCTGGAGTTCGATTATGGGGCTAGGAAGCAGAGAAATTTGAACTAGGTGATCATTCTGCAGCAGAGGGGCAGGGATAGTTTGGGAGTACTGACAGAGAGGTGGAGAGAAGCAATTGGAGGCAGCACAGCAACTAAGAGCACTGACGCTGGGCCAATCTGGGCCCACGCAGAGCTAGAAGGGCCAGCGCAAAAGCAGAAGCTGCCCTACACGCAGAAAGTCGGAACTGCCAAAACAACGGGGAAAGCTGACGCAGTGGGAAGAAGAGACAATGTAGAGCTAATGCAGACCCTGTAGGGTTGACGCAAGGCCAACACAGAAGTAGTCGGGGTTAGCCAGTTTTGTTGGCAAATCAGCCGGAATCTGCCAGGTGCAGTGAGGTAAAACTCACCCAGTTTTTCCGCCATTGTATTTTCTCTATCACTGGTTTGCCGAGAGGGCAACCAACATTTGTATTCAAAATTATTGCTTAATAATAGAAAACCCTTAGAGTTGTTGCACTAGTTTTCCCACATTGGGTTTTTCCAGGGACTATATTGTCCAAAAATAATTGTGCCCTATGTATCTTGTTCTTTGCTCAGTTTTCTGTTTCATGTAATCAAATTTTAAGTATTGTAGGCTGCAGAAGTAATTTGCTTCAGTATTCAGAGAATAAATTGATAATGTATATTAAAATCAAGTAGGTGAAGTAGATTCAGGTTTGCTGCAATAGGGGTTCCTTGAGGATTAGGAATTTTCACATGGTATCGGAGCATTTATTTTGAAACAGGAAGAGCAAATCCAATGCTGAGCAAGAGAGGCCAAAAGCTGCACTTGGCAGCAATTCAGATCCCCTTGAAGGGATTGCGCAGTCCTTACCGAGAAGCAGAGATTCCGAGGAAATCTCTCTCTGAGAGAGTTGACAAAGAGGTACGATTTCCAACTTGTGAGTTCGCAGAGGCAGAGGGAGTGATGCAGGGCCTGAGTGTAGTGCTTGAAGGGCGTAGTTTCTGCTGGGGTAGAAATCCGTCGGAAAAGAGCGAAGACACCTAGAAGGGGAATTTTCTCCACATAGAACTTTTTGCCAAAAATGTTCGAATTTCTCACTTGCTGGGAAACTGAGCAATGACTAGAGGAGCCAGTTCGACAGTTGGGTGAGATGGCACTGCATGGGCTCAGAGATCTGGATAGGTTGGAAGGAGCTTCAAACTATGTCATATGGAAGACCAGAATCTGAGTTGTTCTGGAGGAGTACGATCACGAAGCTTACGTCAAAAGTGTTGTGGTTGTTCTCGCGGACAATGAGCAAATGAAGAAGTACAAGGCTGAGAAGGGGAAGGCGAAGAGGTTGATACTCAATGGAGTTCGAGATCATGTGGTCTCACACTTGCAGGGCAAAGATACAACCCGAGAGATGTGGGAAGCTCTGTCTTCACTGTATGAAGGCTCTTCCGAATAGTGGAAGATGTACTTAGAACAAAAGTTGCAACGAACATTGATGCAGAAGGGAGAAAGGGTTAACTCATATCTTCAACTTCTTCAGGACAACAGAGACCAGCTTGCTGCAGTGGGGTCTACTCCTCAGTCTACCGCGATGGTGAGGACCGCTCTAAATGGAGTCTCGGATGAATGGCAAGTCTTCGTCCAAAGTATATTGGGCAGGGAAAGACTACCTTCATGGGAGGAGGTGGGGGCAACCCTTCAACAAGAGGAATTAAGGAGGGACCTGGTAAAGGTCAACCTCAATGGCAACAGTGGGAGTGGCACGAAGACCAAGGAGGAAGAGGAGAACGCAACTCTAGTATCAAAGGGACAGCAAAAGCAAAAAGCAGAAGGAGGACATTTCGAAGGTGAAATGTTTTAGATGTGGCGAGATGGGCCACTTTGCATCCCAGTGTCCTTTGAAGCAAAAGGATAAGGATGAGAAACATGATCCTAAGGTTGCTCCAGCAAAAATTGACAAAGATGAGTTTGCCATGAGTGCCCATGAATCTCCATAGAGAAATGGGGCGATATTGAGCTATAGTCGGGAGGACTACATGTGGGCAAGATCATTGAGGAGTCCACCTCTTGGATCAATTCCTTGCCACGGGAGCCCGAGATTCAGCAGTAGTGAGATGGACTTAGTGTCAGATGATACAGTGGATTGTTTGGAGAGACTGATGCAGTAGCCTGAGACCAAAGACTGATCAGCGCAGAGCAAGGTTGGCAGCGTTGCAGATGACACAGTGCAGAAGTCAGCGGTAGTGCAGAAGATTCAGAGGGTTAGAGACTAGTAGCAGTCAGATTCCAACATTCATGGTATTATGCTTAACACAATAACGTTCAATAATTTGGATGTTTTTCAGTTGTTTCTCTCAGCAACTAACTTGCAGTACAAATGCAGTGTTAGCAATGGTAGTCCTAGCAACATAGAAGATGCAGCAATTGAGAGGGGGTTGTAGTACAGATGCAGCAATGGCAGTGGCAGTGTCATGGGCAGCAGTACAGTAGCAGCAACAACACAGTGTTGGTAGCAGCAATAGTGCGGAAAGGAGGTGCTTCAGAAGCAGAGCAACATGCAGTTGGAAATTGTTGCTAGAGCACTTTCCTCGCTAAGAGGGAATGTTAGTTTTTGGTAGCATCGAATGTGCTCTAGCAATGAAAATTGGTGGAGAGGCTAAGCCACATGAGTTCTAAAGAACCTAGAAACCGTTTGGTGAAATTCCACTCGGATTGTATTTTATTAAAATAATTAATATTTTTAATGGGGTTCCTAAGTCTAAACTTAGGAAAATTAAAACATTAATGGGTATTAATCAAAATATGGGTGAGAATGATCTAGAAGGCGGATCAAGTCATGTTTTAATCTTAGTCGTTGATTAGAGACTTAATCTCGGCTGTTGAAGTCTCAACGAGAAAAGTATAAGGAGGAGGCTTGGGGTTCATTTAAAAACACACATGGAGAGAACATATTGATTTGGAGTTTGATTTTTGGGGCTAGGAAGTTGAGAAATTCGAACTAGATGATCATTCTACAACAAAGAGGCAGGGATAGTTTGGGAGTACTAACAGAGAGGCAGAGAGAAGCTATTGGAGGCAGCGCAACGGCTAAGAGGACTGACGCTAGGCCAATCTAGGCCCATGCAGAACCAGAAGGGCTAGCACAGAAGCAGAAGCTGCCCTCCATGCAGAAAGTCGGAACTACCGGAGCAGCCGAGAAAGCTGACACAGTGGGAAGAACAAACAGCATAGAGCTGATGCAGAGCCTGTCGGGTTGACGCAGGGCCAGTGCATAAGTAGTCGGGGTTAGCTAGTTTTGCTGCCGGGTGAAGTGAGGTAAAATTCACTCATTTTTTCCGCCATTGTATTTTCTCTGTCACTGGTTTGCCGGGAGGGAAACTAGCATTGTATTCAGAATTATTGCTTAATAATAGAAAACCCTCAGAGTTGTTGCACCAGTTTTCCCACAGTGGGTTTTTCCAAGCTCTATTTTGTCCAAAAATAACTGTCCTATGTATCTTGTTCTTTGCTCAGATTTTTGTTTCATGTAATCAAATTTTAAGTAGTGTGAGCTACAGAAGTAATTTGCTTCAGTGTTAAGAGAATAACTTGATAATGTATATTAAAATCAAGTAGGTGAAGTAGATTCATATTTGCTGCAGTAGGGGTTCCTTGAGGATTAGGAATTTTCACAACCCAAGCTCCTCCTCGGACTTCTATTAGGGCTCCAACCCACAACTTCTAGAAAATATAGAGTTTTGGTGAGACTTCCAAAATGTCCTCAATAAGTCTCTGACTTGGTCTTTATGAATCACCAAGAATCTCTTCACTAAGCTTCAATAGTGCACGAATGTCTGTTCTCATAAGATCTTTACAAAGCTTCAACAATGCATGGGGGTCAGCTCCAATAGTGTCTTCCTAGAAATGTCTTCAAGAATACCTTCAATCATTAATGACAATTTTGACAATTGCAAATATGTCTTCAATGCTCTTCATGATAACCAAACACCTTTTCAAGGTTACTTCATTAGGGTTTCATGATGACTTCTTCAATAGGTTGCTTCCAACAGTTCTTCACAAAAACAATTTATTGCTCTAGAGGTGTCACAAAGGTCTCTCCAATCAAGTTTTTCAAGCTTTCTTCAACAAGGTATTCAAAGGGTGTCCTCTTCAATATTCAAGAATACTTTCAATGGTGCTTCAAAAATGTCACCAAGGGTTGCCCAAAATGGTTGTCACTTCATTAGCTATCCTCCAAAAACTATTCTTCAAAACTGTCGCTTGGCTTCTCCAATTAATGTCAATTGCAAGCAATGCCAAAAGACTGTTCTTCAAAATTTGTTGCTCCAATGATCTCTTCAAATGATATTGAGAAGCCTACTTTCAACTGATATTGCTTGCAAAATGCATTACTTTAACAATGTGTTAAAAGGTGTCTTCAATGAATGCTAATACATAGTTTTCCCAAGAATATTTTCAAGATGATTACTTCACAAAAAGACTCTACTGTACACCATGAGTCTACACTCTTCCAGCAGTCATATATCCGAGGTTATTAACATCCACAAGTCCAAAATTCTTCACATGTTCAAACTAAATATCCACTTGACAGAGACACTTCATACATCCACATATCCAAATAGGGATGAAATTCTAACACATATCTAGGCAACAAAAATACTTCACAGGGACATTTTTGAACAGCTAGTATCACAGCGAATCACCACAAATATGCATCGGTCTGTATTTTCACAAATACACATAGGACCAAATCTTCACAAATATGCACAGAACCGAGTTGTTTAACAATTGTTTCCACAGATCCGAGTAGAATAATAACCACCGGTTCGAGGTCCAAAGAATAAAAAAAATTCTTCCAAAGATCGAGCTACCTTTCACAAGTCCACAATATCTTTCTTATGCCAAGGTCGAGTAGTCTTGCTGAGATAGTTTTGCTTTGAACTTTGTCCCTCTTTATATATCCTTTAATGGGCTCGTTTTTTATCTGTGACTATCTCAGTTGATTTGACCGAATTGGATGACCTGGAATGGGGGAATTCGAGCCAAATTTATAGTGATTTTATGGTTATGATAGTAACGACTTTATCGAGATCTGAACTGTATGATCATTATATTGTTTGTCATCCATCTCGATGCATTTAGAGTGGAAAAAGTGGAGGGATCAGCTCATAGGACCGTTTTTACCAGCGGGACCCAATTTGGCAAAACGGAGTCTGAAACCTCCCCAGAGTGTTTTGAGGCATAAAACGACATTTTTTGGGGGTAAAACTTGGCGTTTAAGCGCAACACCTTTTCATGCTATTCTACACACAGGAATCTTTCCAACGATGCAAGAATTGCATCAATCAGAGTCTGTATGCAAAAGTTACGCCACTCAGAAGTTGACCTTCTGTTTTCACACCTATATTTTGGGAGGATGCCGCGTCAACGCCCATTATTCATGGAAAAGGGGCTAGCCACGTGTTTGTGATGTAGAAGACTCTAGAAGAGTCTATTTTGTAACTCTAGTTAAGGGTTGATGTAGTCAAACTTAACCACTAGTAGGTTATCGGGTTGTGTTATAACCGGGCCACTAGGAGGTAGAGGCATTTCATTCTTTCGAGAGCATTTTGTTCCATAGTTGAGCAAAGATAGCTAGAAGAGGTAGGAGGTAGAGCACACAGAGAGGATCTATGCACTGTAGTAGCGCATGGGCCACAAACATTACTTCTTTGTATCTGCAGCCATATTTCCAGATAGAGAAAGAGAGCGAAGCGACCTCACCTTCCAGTTGGGTTTTCTCCGAAAGGGTTTCCCAGAGAGCATATCTTGTGTCTTATGTGTGTGTGAGCTTATTTTGTCATTCTCTTCTTTTCTGCATAATTTTCTTTTACACACATGCACTAATTGCAGTAAGATCTACAGATCTAGAAATGAAATAAAATTGTAATAGTATAGAATCTCAGATTTTCAATATAATATTATCAGATCTATTGTGACAAACTGCCCAGTGGAATATCCACGATAGTTTACGGATCATCCAAAGAATAAAAAAAATTCTCCCACAGATCGAGCTACCTTTCAGGAGTCTGCAATAGCTTTCTTATGCCAGGTGTGAGTAGTCTTGCCGAGATAGTTTTGCTTCGAACTTCATCCGTCTTTATATCTCCTTTATTGGGCTCTTTTTTTATCTGTGACTATCTCAGTTGATTTGACCGAATTGGATGACCTGGAATGGGAGAATTCGAGCCAAATTTATAGTGATCTTATGGTTATGAGTAATAATGACTTTATGGAGATCTGACCTGTATGAGGGAGGCCGACTTGAGTCGGCTTATAGATGTTGAAGTTTCTAAGTTTACTTAGTTTAGAAACCCTTCATGCACTTTTTCTGATTTGTTTCTACCTACTTGGTATTTTTCTTTAACAAGTTATTTACAAAGTAAATATTGAAAATAAACACCAGTGCATGCTCAACATATTACAGAACAACAACTAAAAGAAACAAGAACAAACACACCACATGACACCATTATTTTTGGACCAATGTCCCCGAAAAATCCCAATGCGGGAAAACCGGTGCAACTATCTGAGGGGTTTCTTATTAAGCAATATCAGAGTACAATCTGGATGCCGTAACTGGCCTACCCAACAAAGAATTTCCTTAGCAACTATACCTCACAGTTTGAGAGAAATCTCCTCACTGAAACCCCGGAAAACCCTTCTGACAACTCCTCAGCACAAAACTGCTCCTGCAACCCCAACGTCTGCCCATCTGGAACGTGTCAGCCCCTCTCTGTCTCACGCTGGCCATGTGTCAGCCCCAGGAGGCCCTGTCTCAGCTCTGGAAGCCTTTGCGTCAGCTACACTGGCCCCTCTGGTGCTCTGCGCAACACTTCGCTGCCTCTACATGGCCCTGCGTGAGCCCTTGCTGGCTCTGCGTCACCCTCCTTGGCTGCTGCGTTGCTCTCCCGACACAATCTCTGCCTTCTCTTTTCCTCTGTACTCAATGCCCCTCAGCTGCTCTCTCGATCACTGATTCTATCTCTCTTAGCAAACCCCGCTCTAGAGAATAGATTCACTGATCATCTGGTGTGTTTGTTCTTGTTTCTTTTAGTTGCTGATCTGTAATATGTTGAGCATGCACTGGCGTTTATTTTCAGTATTTACTTTGTAAATAACTTGTTAAAGAAAAATAACAAGTAGGTAGAAATAAATAAGAAAAAGTGCATGAAGGGTTTCTAAACTAAGTAAACTTAGAAACTTCAACATGGTATCGGGGCAAGTAATCAGAGACAAAAAGAGAAAATCAGTTATGCATCGAGACCACGATGCAGAGGCATCCACCTCAAGGGACTCGCGCAAATTTTCAGAAGATTGCACAAGAGAGAGAGATTTCGATTTCTCTATGTTGGCTTCCAAGTTGGAAGAAGAAGTGGCGTGCATGACTAGTGCTGCATAATCAGAAGTATTGTATATAGACAGTGGAGCCTCGTGGCATATGACGAGAATCAGGGAGTGTTTCTCAGAATATCGAGAAGAGAGGATGAACTTTCAGATCACCGTGGGGAACAAGGCAAAGTGTACTCCAGTAGGAAAAGGTACCATAGTTTTTCAGACAGAATCAGGAGAGCGGTTCCGTGCCACAAATGTGCTGCATGTGCCAGGATTGGGGATGAACTTACTTTCCGTGTCACAACTACAAGGCAAGGGCTATGATGTCTACTTCATCAAGGAAAAGGTATACGTCAAACACCCGAGCTAGAAAAAGAAAGTTCAAATCGAGATTAAAAGTAATCGGTTGTACAGATTACAACTAGAATCTCCAATGGCACTAATAGGCAGTCATGGGGACAAAGACTTGAACGAACTATGGCACAGAAGGGTGGGTCACTTGCACCATGGAGCTCTGAGAATTCTTAGGAGCACTGTAACAGGAGTTCCGGATCTGAGTACTGAACGAGATGATGTATGCAGGGGATGTGCTCTAGGAAAGTATGCCAAGGTGGCATTTCCTAGGAGCAACCACAGGGCAAAGAGTGTACTAGGATTGACACACTCAGATATCTGCGGACCTATGTCCGTCAAAGCTCTTAGCAGTGCCGAGTATTTCCTTACCTTCATTGATGACCACTCGAGGAAAACTTGGATCTATTTTCTGAAAACCAAGGATGAGGTTTTCTGTCGATTCAAGGAGTTCAAAGCTCTAGTGGAGAATCTGATGGTAAGAAAATAAAAGTCTTGCGCTCATATAATGGTGGAGAATATGTCGATAAGGACTTCACTGATTATTGTGCTAAGGAGGGCATCAGAAGAGAGTGGACAAATCCCTACAATCCGGAGTAGAATGGGGTGGTAGAAAGGAAAAGCAGGACTATTGTGGAAGCAGCTAGGGCCATGCTGTATGATCAGGATATGCCAAAATTCCTGTGGGCAAAAGCATGCAACACAACTGTCTACGTTTAGAACAAGACTCCTCATCGGGCATTGGGCAAGATTACTCTAGAGAAAGTCTTCATTGGGAAGACACCTGAAGTCAGTCATTTCAGGGTATTTGGGAGTTTGGCATATTGTCGCATACCCGAAGAAAAGAGGAAGAAGTTGGATCAGACTGCAGAAAAAGGGTATCTGGCAGGATATAGCGAGAATGCTAAGGCCTACAAAATCTATCTTCTAGGGAGCAGGAAGGTAGTAGTACAACAAGATGTAAAGTTCATGGAGGACAGAGCTTTCAGAAGATATCACGAAATGCCTTCCAAGGAGCAGTCGAAAGAGGATCCGTTGGTCATGCCTCTTCAACCAACGTAAGTGAAGAATCCTTCCTCAGATCAGGAAGATTCTCAGGATGAGGAAGAGGAGCGAACAGAAGCACCTGTTGGCAAAGGAAGAACCAGCAGGGAACTTCGTCAGATTTTGCGTGATGCAGAGAACTTCATCGAAGAGCTAAGGAACAGTAAAAGGGATCGAAAACAGCCAGACAGGTATCAGGCGTTAGTAGCTTAGGATGGAGAGCCTGGCAGCTTCAAGGAGGCAACTCAGCATCAGGTCTGGCTAGATGCGACGGTGGAAGAGTATAACTCCATAATGGTAAACGATGTCTGGGAGGTGGTGTCAAGGCCTCAAGACAAATCTGTGGTAGGTTCAAAATGGATCTACAAGATCAAATATGCTGCGGACGACAGTATTGAAAAATACAAGGCTAGGTTTGTGGCTAAGGGGTATGCTCAAAAGGAAGGGATTGACTATGAGGAAACCTTCGCCCCGGTAGCCAGGTATACATCTATTAGGACCGTGATATCTCTTGCAGCGCAGATGGGATGGGAGATCCATTAGATGGATGTCAAGACGACATTTCTGAATGGGGTAATAGAAGAAGTATACATTGAACAACCAGAGGGCTTTGAAACTCATGAGAAGAAGTCTCATGTATGCAGACTGAAGAAAGCCTTGTATGGGCTGAAGCAGGGACCAAGAGCGTGGTATGGTCGAATAGATGGCTACTTGCAGAAGATGGGGTTTGTCAAGAGTGACGCAGATCCGAATCTCTACTATCTGGTCGTAGAGGGCGAGCCACTTATCTTAGCATTATATATGGATGATCTCTTCCTGACAGGATCATCCAGACTCATTGAAGACTGCAAGAAGAATCTAGCCACAGAGTTCGATATGAAGGATCTGGGACGAATGCACTATTTCCTACGGTTGGAAGTTTGGCAGCAGAAAGGAGAAATCTTCCTTGGGCAAGGAAGGTATGCTACAGAAATCCTAAAAAGGTTCGAGATGGGAGACTGTAGACCCATGGCTATGCCAATGATCACCAACTGGATGAAGATTGATCCATCAGAAGACAAGGATGTCGATCCCACCCTATACCGACAACTCATAGGGTCCCTGATGTATCTAGTCAATATCAGGCCAGATATTTGTTACGCTGTCAACACCCTCAGTCAGTTCATGGTGGAACCAAAGAGGGCTCACTGGGCAGCAGCCAAGCACGTTCTCAGGGATTTAAAGGGACCAATTGATTATGGGCTCTTGTACAACAAGGGGAAGGATATCAGGTTGAGTGGATTTACTGATAAAGATTGGGCATGAATTTCAGTGGATCGGAAAAGTACCTCTGGGTACTGTTTCAACATTTTATCAGGAATAACCTCCTGGTGCAGTAGGAAACAGAAGTCCGTGGCTCTGAGCTCATCTGAGGCAGAATATATGGCAGCAAGCACAACTTCGTGTGAGGCCATATGGCTTAGAAAACTATTGGCAAACCTATTCAGAAGAAATATGGAGGCGACCAGGATCATGTGTGATAATCAGAGTTGCATCAAACTCTCTGAGAATCCAGTATTTCATGATAGGTCAAAGCATATTGATATCCGGTGTCACTTTGTCAGAGATTATGTCTAACGTGGAGCTATACAGTTGAGCTATTCTCCTATAGGGAAACAAGTGGTAGATATCCTCACCAATGCCCTTGGAAAGTCAAAATTTGACTACATCAAGGAAAATATGGGGATGGTAAAGAACCCCTTTCAGAAGTAGTGCGTCAGCAGCACGAATGAAGAGGGAGTTGCAGTGTTGGTAGGAAGGACCAACAACAGCACAGATGCAAAGGAAGTTGCAGTGCGGATGCAGTGTTGGGAGAAAGGACCAGCAACAACACGGATGCAGAGGGAGTTGTCGTCATATGCAGCAGCAGCAAAGGCAGAACCATGGGCAACAGTACAGGATGCAGCAGTGCAGAGGATGTTGGGCAGGAAGGCCTAGCATCAGCACAGGTACCAATGCTGGATGATCAGAGTAATACTTAGTGAGGAGTATTGCGAGAGCATAATCCTCACTAAGAGGGAGTTTTGATTTGTGGTAGCATCGGATGTGCTCTAGCCACGAAATTTGGTGGAGAGGTTGGGGCACATGAGATCTCCAATACCCAGAAATGGTTTGGGCAGATTCTAAATAGATCAGGAGATATTAAAATAATTAATATTTTTAATGGAGTCCCTAAGTCTAAACGTAGGGAAAACAAAATATTAATGTGTATTAATATGACTCTGTGTTAGAGTGGTCCAAAAGACATGGATCAAGCCAGATCTAATCTTACCCGTTGATTAGGGACTTAATCTCAGCCCTTGGGATGTCAACAGGAAAAGTATAAGAGGAGGCTTGAGGGTCACTTGGAGAACACACTGAGGGAGACCAGTCAGTTCAATTTCTGGAGCGGGGTTTGCTGAGAAATTGAACCAGTGGTCTAGAGAGCAGTCAAGAGGCAACAAGTACGGAATAGAGAGACGGGAGATCAGCACAGAAGAGGCAGACGTCGAACCAGAAGAAGCCATGCAGAGGGAGCAGAGACTGCGCAGAGCCAAAAGGGCCTGCGTCATCCACGCAGAGGCTGCAGGAATGACGCAGAAGCCCTGAGAGGTTAGCAGAGCCTCAGTAGGTTGACGCAGAAGCCCAGAGAGGCTACACAGAGCCTCAGTAGGTTGACAAAGAGGGTTTCAAGCTATAGTAGAGGACAGTAGGGCCTACGCTAGGTTTAGAAAAGTACTGGAAGTTTGTCTATCTTTGGGTAAGCTAGTTTGGCACCCTGTTGTACAAGAAAATCGCTGAATAATAAAATCTTCCCTTGCTGCACTGATTTTCCCACATTGGGTTTTTCCGGGGACATTAATCCAAAATAACTGTGTCAATGTGTGCATATGTTTGTTTCTGTATTACGATGTGATATCTGCAGCAATATTTATTTTAATGTTTGTTGAAGTAATTTCATGAATAACTTATGATGAAATAAGTAGGAAAAGTAAATCAGTTGCTGCAGTTATAGAATTTTTACAATAGAAAGTACATTTTTTATGTGGAGCTGAGTAATACGTCTAGGGTGAAAGCTAAGTAATGTGTCTAGCATGGAGTGTGTAATACGTCTAGCATTTGTATAGTGTTCATTTTTTTAATATGTTATCTTTGGAAAAGTATGTGTGCCATGGAGATAGCGTTTATAAAGGATTTTTATTTCAATTAATACATTTGTTATTGTAGGACGTTATGTGATGTAATTCAATTTTATACACATACGTGGTTATAAGGTAGACTTCATATAAAGGTTTTATTAATGCACTTTTGATAATTTAATAATTTATTTAATAGAGTTTAGGAATGGTCAATTAAGGAAAGTGTGAGGACAATAATTTTTTAGGGTTTTTAGGACTTAGGACAAGATGTATATTTGTCAAATAGTTAGGGTTTTCTTTAATTAGGGTTTTAACAGGGTTAGGGTTTCATAAGATTTTCTAGGATTAGGACTTTGTGTGGTTAGGGTTTCATCATATGGAAATAGGGTATAGGGATACATAATAAACAATTAGGGTTAGGGTTAGGTCATTTCAGTTAAGATTAGCACTTAAGGATAGGGTTTTGTGCTAGGCTTAAGGTTTCAAGTATTCTAGGGTTTCATTCAACTAATGCTTGATTAGGGCTCAAACATTATTCGGGTTTTAGCCATTTTCAACAATGCCATATTGACATCAATGACAACTTTGACCAACAATCTCCCCCTTTGTCATTGATGGCAATATTCTCGCCTGTTCAACATTTTCACCCCCTTTGACATCAATGGAAAATGGGGTGTCCTGACGTCTTTTCCATCAAGTGCTCCCCCTATCATGCATCTTCTTGTCATGTTGCTCCCCGTGTCATCATACTTTCCTTCTTCTAGCAGTGTGGTACATGAGAAATGATCCATCAAGAGATATATCTATGTGTGTCATAGCTTGTCCATGTGTGACACATTAAAGGTTTCCTAAGGCTTATCAAATTGTCAGAAGCTCCCCCTAACAATATGCATGGTATTGGCAAAATCTTATGATCGAAACTGGAATTATCATATCTATCGAAGATGTAATAATTAGATCATCAACATGAATTGATGTTTTGAGTATTCAAGACACATTCCACGTGATTGGTTCAACTTGCTTCCTTCTCCAAAATTGTTTAACCTTCTTTTCATGCTTGGTTGTTATGTTTTTAGCTTGTTTAGGATCCATATCCAAGTTACAATCATGAGCCATATGACAAATATTATGACATTTGTAGCATTCAATTTTGTACATAAATGAGGAGGCATAATTTATTTCTGCGAAGTGGCTTCTGGGAGATTGATGGGGACCATCGTATTTGTCGTTGTTGTATGCCCTACAATATTTTGCCATATGCTTAAAATTTGTAAAAGAAGAGCAATAACCAAAAAATATAATTTGGTACTTGGAGGATGATGCATGCCTTGACTAGGGAAAATTTTAAGAACCCCCCTAAATTCATAAGTATAATAAATGGGTGAATCTCTATGGTATATAGGAAAAATGGAAGGCGATTTTATCAATAATATAATATGTATATATAATTTTTTGGCGAATCTCTCACCAGGCATGGCGAATATTTTACTCAATTATAAAATCTTGTAAGATTTTGGTATTACCATGGGATATCATAAACCTGGAGCTTAAAAATTACTGTTAGTAATTTATAAATATTAATAAAATTAATAGTTGATTTTTATTTTAACCAAGCTAAAATGTTCAACATACATTAAATTACAACATCCATTTTTACTCTTGATCCACCAAGCCCCGAGAGGGATTAAATATTTTTTCAGTCTATGCTAATTTGCATATCACGATATTTGATACCTCTTGGGGGTTAGTAGATCCAGAGTAAAAATGGATCTATGTTGGTTTAATTCCCCCATTTAAATAGGCTACATTCTAGGTGAATACCATGGGTCAATACCATGTGCCATTTTGGTGAATACCATGGGTGAATACCATGTTCCATTTTTATTTTTATTAATACTAATATTAGGGTTAATAATGTTTTTTTGCATGGTATTAATAACAATCTAGTCCATGGTATTTGTCCCATAATATTTTTCCCATAGGTTTCACCTAAATATAACGCATTTTTTGAGTGTTCGTAAACATAAGGTGACTTATGGAGTAAATAGAAAAATGTTTTATTTGTTTACCATACCTCTCGTTTATTTATATTTTTATTAATTTACCATACCTCTTTTACAAATATGGTATTTGGCCTATAGGATTCACTTAAATAAAACCTCTTTCTTGAGCCTTCATAAATATAACGAGGGTTATGGAGTAAATATAAAAATATGTTTTATTTATTTACCATACGTCTAGTTATTTATATTTTTATTTATTTACCATACCTTTTGAGTAAGTATAAAAACACGTTTTATTTATTTACCATACCTCCACTTTACTTACATTTTTATTTGTTTACACCCTTACATGTATATAAGGTGACTTATGGAGTAAATATAAAAAATATTTTATTTATTTACCATACCTCTCATTTATTTATGTTTTTATTAATTTACCATATCTCTTTTCACTTAAATAAAACCTATTCTTGAAAATGGGCGAATGGATTCACTTAAATAAAACCTATAAAATATTTTATTTATTTACCATACCTCTCATTTATTTATGTTTTTATTAATTTACCATATCTCTTTTCACTTAAATAAAACCTATTCTTGAAAATGGGCGAATGGATTCACTTAAATAAAACATATTCTTGAAAATGGGCGAATGGAAGGATGTAACTCCTAATTTCAAGGGCTAAATTTACCTTTTTTACCCTCTCCCTTAAAATAAGGTGGGCTATTTGAGGTGATTTGTAAAAATGTACTATGATACAAAATATCGCCCACTAAAAATTTAAAACCCCTTAATTTCGCCAAAGGGCGAACATTCGCCCCTAAAATTATCCTTGTTCATTTCTAATCGGTTTGATGAAGCAATTGAATATGTAGTACGACCATTGAAAGAACAAAGTGCTAATGGTGAATCAAATAATCAATGACCATTAACACAAGTAGTTTTTATGTGAAGTTCAATCTCGTTAAAAATTAAACATAAGAAATGAGTAAATGTTTCCCCTAGAGTTGAAGCTCATTAAAAAATGAACCAATCTCCGGTAAATAACCATTGTGAATGCATTATCATCAGCTTTTCAGCCTTGGTCGTGTTCTCATCATCACCTCCACTCTATTTTAGCCGATCGTACACCTTCATTTGATTGTTTACCCTTTTTGAGGAACATCTGTGATGAGTGATCTTGTTAGCCATCCTTGTGACACTACTGTGATTGGAAAATTCCAAACCTTACCTAGAATGAGTTGCTACCTGAAATTATCACTCGTTCCTCAGAAAATGAGTCTCCTTTAAGCTCTTTTCATCTGACTTGTAAAATATGAAAATATTGTCGAGCAATTCACCTCTCTAGCTTGTTAAAGCTACCGGAAGTGCTATCCCTCCTCTAGATTTTAATATTTTTGCACCTGATGGATTATTACACAAAAAGATCGAGTGCTTGCCTTTTTCGACTCGTTAAAACTATCGAAAATTCATCCCTTTCATATTATTTTATACTTTTTGGGACTTAAGGGATTATATGACGAAAAATAATTATTGGATTTTCCTTTCTGTCCCTTTTCAAACTCTCTAAAATTGAAAAAGGATCAAGTTATCATTGTCGTTAAACTCGTTAAAACCAATAGTGACAAACTTGTCCAAATGGACGAGAATGAGTTTCAATGTCGCTAGGCCCATTAAAACATAGTGAAGGTTTCACCCGAAGGGCGAATTATAGAACAAGCACATGTTATCCTCCTCAAGCTTGATAAAAATAAAGAGGTACTGGTCAGCAATGACTGGGGAAATTTGGGAAGAAAACTTGAAGAAACTTTATTGGTAGCAAGTCGCTCTTGAACATGACATTTTCACTCCACGTCCGAGTTAGGTTGGGTTATTCTATTTACCGGTCATATCACCATTGGTCCATCGTACCATCCATCTTTGGGGTTAACCTTACCAATCCATTTCAGTGTCGTTGGTATGTTCAAGAGAAGTCACTCAGAGAATTCATCTGTGTCTCATCCGCTACAATACATCCATGCTCCATTATTTCATGACCGCCACCCTAAACCTTATATCATTAGATCGCTTTTGCCTCCACAAAATCATTTGCTCCATTCCGTGTCGTAGATGTAGGATTCATTAAGGCCCTCCTATGATGGGTCACTTCTTATCGACATCAACTCATTATCCAAGAAGTGACCTAGGAACAACCCTTTCAGTACTTTGAAGCTTGCATGCCTCAATGGCATGTTTCTCACTTCTAGTGACAAGTTTACATCAATGGCCTTTTACCAAAAGATTTTGTGTGGTGTTCGATGCCAAGTCCATTTTTCACACCACATGAATTGTACTGTAGTACCTTAAGGGTCATCATCATTATCGGTGATTCCTCTCGCGCTTGTTAACAACTTACATCATTGGCTGGTAATCAGGTGATGTCTTTCCATGTTTGACTCCAGAACATCATTCACATGGATTGACTTGTACTTCTAGTGAAGATTGAACAAGTTTGAAGACATTGGATGTAGTTTCATCCATCTAGTTTGCGATATATTCAAGAATATAAAGACATCAAATCTACATCATTGCCGAACAAATGATCATCCGAATCAAAGGATGATGACTCTGTATGAATCATCAGTCTGCTACACAGACGATTATCTGTCCTATGTACATGAAAATGAATTTATAAAGCTGAGCATGGGAATTCCCGCCTCAGCTATATCATGAAAAATATTATGAAGAGGATGTATTGTATTATATCTTATTACAGGTTGTCTTCCAGCTCGAAAAAACTTCGGATCCTCATGATAAAGAATTTCACCCGACATCAAAAGATTAACGACCTCTTGCTTTAGGGGGCAACTGTTATAGACATTTTTGGGCACTGCAACCCCAATCATACATGTCCATAAACCAGGGGCTCCTAAGTCCCTAAAAGTGTTGCTTCACACCCTAAAGGAACAAGGTCAGCTGATTACATCATCTCCCAGAAGTTCTCCATGGAAAATTGCTCAGAACTGGTTAAAACTGGACCATACAGACTGCCTAGTGCATAGGGTGCGATGAGTCTCACTTGGTCAGTGTAAAAGGTACGATGCATACTAGAAAGCCCTTCTATAGGGTGTGATGGGCGAGAGTAGACAAATGGAAAAGACAGTTTGCAAGGTGGATGATCATGGAATCTTCCAGAAACTTCTCCTATGACATTTGCCTCTCTGAATTCGCCAAGGGATGAGTAAGATATCATCAATCTCCAAGTGGAATCAAGAACTATTAGAGAGAGGACACTATTCAAAATCCTAGAGGCTGACTTACCCCCCTACAATCATCTATATATGGATCCCTCATCACAGAGATCCAGAGGAGGGAATCTTGTATCTTGTAAGGAAGTGTTGTTGGTTTCTTGATGTAATATCATAGTGTTGGGTGATCTAAGCTTTTCATGAGGTGAAGAAGGGCTTTCATGCTAGGAGGATGATGCTAGGTTAGAACAATGGGTTGTAATCCTCTTTGCTATTCTTGAGATTAATAAAGCTATTCAAGTTTTCCTCCACATTATTGTATGTTTGATGATATATGCATTTGTGTGGTCAATATATATCTGGTCCTGTATTGTTTATGATTGTGGATCTTTGTTCTTCGATAGTATTATGTTGCTTTGATTCCACAGGTGCTCTATGAAGATGGGTAGATGAAGGAGTGGCAAATATCTGTCAGAAGGGAGAGGAACCAAGAAAGTAACCAAGTGCAAGACTGAGGTTTGGTGTCCTTTGTTGCCCTCCTATCTACTTCTCATAAAGGAAAGCGAAAGTAGTTTTAATTTGTTTGTTTCTAAGATAGCTACCAATCTTAGTGGGACTAGCAGCTCCGAGTGGACACTAGATTTCCCGTTAATACCCTTAGTAGTGTCTGTGATTTGAGGTAACCATAGTGGCCAAATGTTTTTAAAGATGAACATAAGTTGACTAGGGCGAGTTTCTCTGGTACCTAAAATAGACGAACCTACTCTGTCTTCAGTTTTTGGGAGGGTGCTCATCTTCACGAGAGTACTTAGACCCTTAATTTGAGGTTTGGGCAAAGCTCAAGAGCAAGTGTAACTGTACATTTGGCCAGCTCTCTCTTTTAGCCATTGTGATACTAGGTTTCACCTTCAGTAAACGATGATTATTAGACAAAGTCATATGCCATGATTGCTTGTTGATTGAATTTTAGAGTATTTTTTATTTTTTAGGTGTTGGTTTGTTATCACAGAGACTATAATCAATATCACTATAATTGTTTTTGATAAAATATATCGGTCACAGTGGCTACATAAGGCCCTCGTCATCAATCTCAGTGAAAAGAAAGTCTTCCTCTACTCACTATGGAGGATTAGTCAAGCCTCGGTGACCTGAAATGCCCCTCTTTGGGTAATCAGTCTCCAGTATCTAGCACTGAATCGAACAATACATCCCAAGACACTATACTACTAGAGGAATTTTTCACTGAAGGATTTGTACCTCCTTATAATCCTCCCCTCACTAATCCTTTGGGACAAATTTGATTCAGGTAGCACTTGTACCTATGTTGTAGCGACTACAAAACCCTCCAAAATTTTGGCTTGCATCCAATTTTAGAGCCTCCTTTTAGAGTTTTACTTGATGTTTGCATGCACTTGAGTTCACCCCATGAGCTCGTGTGAGTCTTTGAACCCACCTTGCTTAATTGTTCAACATACAACTTTGTATGTTGGTATCAATGCTTTACTTATGACCATGTTCTAGTCATGCACAAGGTCTTCACTTCGTGTGTAGGTGTTGTGTTTGCTAGGTAAACATCTATTGCATTCACACACAGAGTCATATGAACTAACACACAAGTGTCGTCACGGTCATCCAAATATCGATAAAAAGTGTCGCGCTTGTCGCTCGCACCATGTGTGTCTTGATGTTTTGAGGGATCTTTTCTTCATGTCATTTTTGTTGAAATTCTGACGACCAAATCACGCTCTCATAGCCAGACCATCACCCCATCATTGAATTGATCAATTATCACTAGAACAACACATAAGCACCCAACAAGCCATTTCAAGCTGCACTGCCCACAAGCTCATTAATAAACCCTCCTATTGGTCAACTAGAGAGTTTGATTTGGCAATCAACCCAAAAATAACTCCCCTCAAAAATTGCACAGACGTTGAAGACCATGCCCACTTTGCTAACTAAGAAAATTGTGCAAACAAGCTAGATAGACACCCAGTGCCCATCCCTGTCTCCCTCATAACATTACATAGTTTTCCAAGCCAGTCACCAGTCAGCCGACTGGATGCTCACCTAAAAAATTACGTAGATTTCATGAGAAATCCCTCATCAAACCAGTAGTCTGCTCAGCTTAGAAACTATGCAGAGGTGTAAATAAGTAGCCTCCCAAAAACTGTGCAGTTTTTCCCGCCCGCTGTCAGCTCCCTCCAAGAATTGCGTAGTTTTTGTTGCCAAGCTCCTGTAGCCAGCTACCAGCTCCCTCCAGGAACTGCACAGTTTTTCTTCCAAGCTCCCCTGCCCACTCACTCCATAAATTGTGCAGGTCCTTCATAACCAATCCTCTTGCAACCCGCAGTGCTTCTCAAAAAAATTGTGTAGATTTGTCCTTTGGCCACGCCAGATACCGCGGACAATCCATGTCGATCCAAAATTCCTGTCTCCGTCTCCTAATGAATTCTACTCAATTTTTATAAATAGTTCCTGGATCCTACATCCCAACTCGAAATTCACCTCACGTGGTTTCGCAACCCTGTCCATCTCCTGGTCATGTGCATCCAAAAACAATCATGCATCATGCTATGCTAGGAGATTTAAGGATTTGATGTCCTCTCATCATGAGTGATTGCAAATATAGGTACGTGAATGATGCAGGTGGATATTGGTGGCCACTTGCCAAGTCCACTTGGACCCCCACCATTTTTTGTCTCAGCATTTTCATTTTCCTTAATTGTACCACAACTTACTATTTTAGTTGTTTTTCGAGTCCTGAACTTTTGGAGTTGTTTTGAGGCCCTAAACGACAATGTTTAGGAAAACTGGGAGCAACATGGGTCCACAGATCGATGTTTCTCTTCCCAAAGTTGTAGTTCTCGAATAGATCTTTCTAAGGAGATATTGTGCATGTCAAACAAAGATCATATGCCAAAGTTACGACCCCAGGAAGTTGATGCACCAATTTACCCAAACGGGGCCCACAGTTTGGCGTTTCATCTTCTAAGGTTAGATTTTTGGATGTTTAGGGTTTTCCATTGTTTCTCAACAATATATAGGCTATGGAGCCTCATTGTAAGATAGTTGAGAGGCATGTAGCCACCACATCTCCTCTCAGAGATAAGCTACCATCACCCTAGATGGTTTATTTCCATCACTGTTTGTAAACATATTCTAGTATTTTACATTAATGAGATGAAGTATTATTTCCATTGCATATCTGTGTTTATGGTTATCTCTGTAATTTGTTGCTTTTTTGTTTAAATCTGGATTAGTGGTATTAGAGTGGTATTTTTTTTCTCTGTTTTTCTTTGCATGTCCCCAACGAGGTCGAGATATAAGGAATTAGGGCTTGAACTGCTCGAACCTTTGCAAGAGCAGCCTAGCAAATCCCGATGGCCTCCCATGGTGGATGAGAAGAAAGAAAAGGGGGCAGGAGATCCTATCAGAATCTTGCTCGAAGAAGCCCTCGAGTGACAAAGGAACGCGATGATGGACAGCTTTGCCTAGATCCTTCAACGGCTACCCAGAAGTGACACATGGGATCTTCGTGTGAGCCAACAGTGTTGCCTTCCATACAACATCAAGCCCTTCATGAATGAGGTATTTTGTGACATTTCTCCCCTTGAATTTTCTGATGTATTATTAGGAAAACCATACTTGTGGAAGCAACATGCTGTGTGTGAATCAAGGCCTCGTGCTTTTATTATTACATTGGGAAATAAGTTGTACAGGATACTAGAGGTAGCACCGCCTACCACCATCTCTTTGATTACTACAAAACAATGCAGTAAGCTCATTTCCAAAATCGGGAAAAAAAATTTCCTGATGATACGCACTCAAGGAAAGAAGAAGATGGTGGCCATGACCTCTAGATAGGGCCCCTTCACACAACAACTACAGATGGACAAGGTCGTGGAGGAGTACAAGGACATCTTCACATCCCCCATAGGGGTTCCTCTGCACTGTCAGGTCAAGCACTCCATCGATCTGACCCCAGGTGTGCCGCTACCCAATGGACCAATTTATCAGTGCTCTGTTCTAAAGAATGATGAAATCAAGAGGTAGATTCAAGAACTGCTACAGAGAGGTCACATCCATCTGAGTTCATTGCCTTATGGGAGCCCGATCGTGTTGGTATAGAAGAACGATGGGACTTGGAGACTATGTATTAACTATCGGGTGCTAAACAAGATCACTGTCCATAATAGTTACCCGATCCTACAGATTGATGACCTCTTGGACCAGCTAAAGGGGGAAAAATATTTCAGCAAGATTGTTCTGAAGTTAGGATATCACCGGGTACCAATCAAACCCTCTGATGTGTGGAAGAATACCTTCAAATCTAAGGAGGGCCTTTTCTAATGGTTGGTTATGCCTTTCGGATTGACGAATGCTCCTACAACCTTCATGAGGCTAATGGATGACATCTTCCGGCCATTCACCAACTCATTTGTAGTGGTATACTTGGATGACATTTTGACCTTTAGCTAGAGTTAGGAAGAGCACCTCCACCACATCTAATAGGTTCTCCAAACACTGCGGCAACACAAGCTATGTGCCAATTTGGAGAAATACACTTTTGGCATGACCCAAGTTCAGTACCTAGGATACATTATTGATGAACAGGGGGTGCATGTGGATCTAGCCAAGATCCAAGTCATTCCTGATTGGCCATCTTCGACCACTCTGACAAAGCTCCGTAGCTTTCTAGGTCTTGCCAACTTCTACCGCAGGTTCCTGTTGGGGTTTTCTCATATCACTTGGCCCTTGAGTCAAGTCACCAAGGGAGGAGCGAAAGAAATTTTTTTTGGTCTAAATCTCAATAGAAGGCATTCATAGAGTTCAAAGATCACCTCTGCACAACACCAGTGCTCACATTACCAGATTTGCAACAACCATTTAAGGTCGAGACAAATGCCTCTGACTATGCTATTGGGGAAGTCCTTATTCGACACAGACATCCAGTGGCATATCACAGTGAAACACTTTCAGACACAGTCTGGAAGTATCCCACTTATGACAAAGAGATTTATTCCATTGTGAAGGCCTATCAATAATGGAAGCAATACATTTTAGCGAAGGAAACAATCATCCACACAGACCACTGACCCCTGTAGTTCATACAAACCCAAAGGAAATTACAAAATGATCGCCATCAGAAGTGGTCTACATACCTACAACAGTTCCATTTGAATATCAAGTATATGAAGGGTAGCACCAATAATGTTGCAGATTGCCTCAGTCGACCACTGATCATGGCATTAACCACTATGCTCAACTCTTGTGGGCACAAGACTTCTGATTAGCCACTTCTCTACAAAAGCAACCCAGAATTCGGCCACACATACCAGATACTCTTGGATGGTCAGCATGTTCCAGATTTTCACCTCCAGGATGCCTTGTTATGCCACCTCGGTCACCTTTGTGTTCCTTCAAGTGAGCATGCCAAGATGATTTGGGAAGCACACTACAGTCGGGTTGCTGGGCATTTTGGGGTCAAGAAAATGGTGGCAGTACTACAAAAGTATTTCTATTGGCCGAATCTTCGACAGGATGTCGGGAAGTACATCAGATCATGTATTGCCTGCACCATTGCCAAACTGACCATCAAGAAGTAAGGCCTCTATACCCCGCTGCCTACCCCTAGTCGACCTTGGGAATCCATCTCCATGGATTACATGTTAGGCCTTCCTTCCACTAAGCATCAAAATGACTGTGTTTTTGTGGTCGTCGATAGGTTTTTGAAGATGGCCATTATGGCGGCCTACAAAAAGAATATCACAGCATAAGCCACTGCTAAACTCTTCTTTGAATGAGTGTGGGTGCACTTTGGGATCCCATAGTCTATCATCTCAGATTGGGATAGTTGGTTCCTCAGTACATTTTGGTCGAGTCTCTGGTCAATCTTGGACACCAAACTAACTAAGTCCACAACCTTCCATCCTCAAACTCATGGCCAGACAGAGGTTGTCAATAGGATGACTATACGCATTTTGCACATGTACAACTTAAAGCATCCATGCATATGGGATGAGAGCCTCCCCTATGTTTAACACAGTTACAACCAAGCTCTTCACAACTCGACTAGCCACAACCCTTTTCAGGTGGGCTTGGGATTCCAGCCACTATGTCCCACTGATGTGGCCATGCCACTTGTAGCTACTCACACAGATTCAACTCATGTCTAGTCTGAAACAGACAAGGAAACCAACTTCACTGAGCACATCCAACATATTTTCCTGTAGGTCCATGACATTCTATAGAAATCAAATGCCAACTACAAGCAATGCCATGATCAACATCGGGTGCCACACAAGTTTCAGGTGGGAGACAAAGTCTGGTTGCATTTGCAAAAGGAACTCCTTACTGGAGCCTATCAGAAACTGAGAACACTCTGATATGGTCCTTACACCGTTAATAAGGCTATGGGAGACAATGTATTTGAGCTCAGCATTCCCCCATTCCTTGGCCTGCACCCAATTTTCAATGTGGACCACCTTCGGCCATACTTTCCACCATTACTAAACACATTCGACATTGCAGAATAGCTCACACCCATAGAATTAAATCCAGATTGCATGGAACAAGCTGCAACTGATTAGATCATGGACACACAGATCAAGAACACTCGCCAATAGAATATCCAACTATATCGAGTTGTCAAATTAGGCAAACTCCTTCACCAGGGCAAGTGGCTCACCAGGGACCAAGTTCAACAGAAGTTTCCTCATCTCATTGGGGAACTCAATGCAATGGGGATCATTGCTTCCTAAGGGGGGAGGAATGATCCAAGTGGATATTGGTGGCCACCTGCCAAGTCCATCTGGACTGCCACCATTTTTTCTCTTAGTATTTTCAGTTTGCTTAATTGTAGCACAACTTACTATTTTTAGCATTTTTTCGGGTCCTGAACTTCCGGAGCCATTTTGAGGCCCTCAATGACATTTTTTGGGAAAACTGGGAGCAACATGGGTCCATGGATCGATATTTCTCTTCCCAAAGTTGTAGTTCTCGGATAGATATTTATAATTAGATATTGTGCATGTCAAATGGAGATCATATGCCAAAGTTACGACCCAAGGAAGTTGATGTACCAATTTAACCAAACGGGGCCCACAATTTGGCATTTCATCTTCTAGGGTTAGGTTTTTGGATTTTTAGGGTTTTCAATTGTTTCTCAACAATAAATAGGCTTTCAAGTCTAATTGTAAGACAGTTCAGAGGCATGTAGCTGCCACATCTCTTCTTAGAGATAAGCTACCATCGCCCTAGCTAGTTTATTTCCATTATTGTTTGTAAGCATATTCTAGTATTTTACTTATTGAAATGAAGTATTATTTCGGCTGCATATCTGTGTTTATGGTTATCTTTGTAATTTTTGCGTTCCTATTTAAATCTGGATCAATGAATAGACATGACTTGATGATAGATGGGATGAACAAGGAGAGTACATGCAAAAGTACATGTTCACAAATGGACGAGCAAACAAATCATGCAAGGAGATGTGTTCCCAAATCAATGACCATGAAAAGATGTGTTCATGGATGAACATACATGCGAAGATGTGTTCATGGATGGGCGGATGGACAAACATGCAAATATGTGTTCACGGATGGATGAATGGATGAACATGCAATTTTCGCGAATGGACGAACATGTCCAGCATGCCAAAATACAATAAATGAGCAACGTGCGAAGGCAACATTAAGAAACCCCAATGACCATCGAAGAATTGCACACCTTGCCACGCGAAGGTGAAGTTATGATACACCATGAGTACATCCATCACTCAGCAACACTGTAGCTTGACATGCACACTAGCAGCAACACAAACATACCAACATTGTCATGTAGAGTCGTGTCACGAGTCATGTCAGCCACATCACGACTATGGGCCATACTGTGGCAATCAATGTAATGTAATGTGGAAGTCCTAGATACCCACTTGTAATTTGAAGAGTCATTAAATTCAAACAATCATGAGGGAATTCAAATAGTCATAAGGGTCCGTTTTACCCTTGTCTAGAAAGAGCCCTCATTCGTACATGTAAAGGAATTTTCACCTTCGCTCCTCCAAGATGGCCTTGAGAGTATGTAATCTTTTCTTTTAGGAGTAAGTAGTGGCTCCAATGCCCCATTCAGGGGGTTAGTGATGTATGGTGTATCAATGTGTCTCAGAACTTTCGCTTAATTGAGAAGCCTGCTAACAGGCTAGCATGTTTTCACACATGTGTTGTAACTGTTTGCAAGATTTGTCTTGAAAACTTGTAATACATGTTTCTTTAACATGTGTTTAACACTTGAATTCATTCAAGTATTCTAATACCCATATTAAAAAAATTGTGTTTTATAAGTTGTTAATGTTGTCCTACCCATGTTGTTTACCTCTCGGACATCAGACAAAACCTTTCACGTAAACTCACTATAATTATTGTTGCACTCACGCGGATTGTTCGTAGAGTTTTCTATGTGCTATCTTCCCTTGTGTGTTGTGAATGCCGCATCCATGTGGATTTCTCCTCCAGAAGCTGCACACGTCTTGTTGTGTTGAGTGTTCCTAATAGAGTTTGCTTTTGTCCCATCCAACTTCGGACTCACTCCCACCCTCTCACTTTGCTATGAAAGAACCTTGACACAAATAACATTATCAATCATTAGGCACGTGAACCTCATTTCTTTGAAGGCAAATAAGACCTCTCTCTCGTGCTGAAAAGCAAGAGATAAGGCAAACATTTAAGATAATGGAAACCGGGTCGTCATACTAGATGGGACTCCTACAGAAAACGATGTGAATTCTAGTTGGGAATTCATACTGGGGAGATCACCTAACGTTGGCGGGTCCAGCACTATCAACAACCTACCATGTCTTCGATTGTGCCTACATTCACCATTCCCATAGAAACTAATGGGTTGTGGGTTTTAACGAACAACTTTGGTCCACCCTCACTTCCCCTACCACTAGTCAGTAATACACAACTGATTGGTTAGCCCACTATCCAAACTATGCCAAGTCCGAGCAATGTATTTACACCTACTACGAGTGGAACCCAACACATACCAATTTCTACCCCTTTCATGTATGCTCCTAGTTCTTTAGCTATCTCTCCAAATAGCGTTGTTAGCACGAGTCCCTTGCATAATCCCTTTGGTTGGAATCCTTTATTAAGTTCAAACTGCTAGTCTCAAATTCTAGCGGGAAATGTTCCCAACATTCACATACTAGTAGGGGGCATTACAATACCCGCTATACCTATAGCACAAGTTGGACCATCATTAATTGACATAAATCCTCCAAGTGGACACTCCCCCAGTGTCAGTCATGTGCCTATGACCAACTACATGGCTGGCAGGATCCCTCAACCCAGTTCTGATCAATCCATTTGGGAACCCCCTTCTCAAATTCAATTGAGTGAAGGGGACGATTTTTATCCCGGGGGCAATCAAGCCTATATCCCCCAGCCTAACATCCTATATGGAAAACCACCCTATATGATTATTCCACCATCGCAAGGAAACTATTATCCAATAAACCCTATGTATCATGTTGGAAACAATATCATGGGCATACCCAGGGTCCATCAATTCATTCATCATCACCACCTTGGTTAGACTCAGGGGCACCAAACACTTTGCCTTTTTTGGCAACACTCAACATCCTCAATCTGTACAAACTAAATAATGACCCCCATCTACCACAACTTACATTGGCCCCATCCTGAATTTTGAATAAAAGGAAGGAGATGATGTGGGAACACATGTCACCACCTATCATCTATGGTGCGTATCAAACTCCATGGTAGATGAAAATATCCATATTTGTTTGTCCCCCCACACCCTTACTTGGCAACATTGAGTTACCACTCACATCAGTTAATACCTTTGGCACCTTGGTGATGGATTTTTTAAAGCTCTTTTAGTTTCCCATCTGCTACGAAACCAAGACCAAACTTATTACTACCATGTGCCAAGACACCTCCACCCACATCTCTAATCACATTCATGAATGGTGACATAGGAGGAGGCTAGTCAAAGCCCCCATTCTAGATTATTTGTTTGTACATTGGTTCTATAAATCTCTTCTTCATCAAATTACCAAGGACATGCCTTAGGTGGTGTGGTCATTGAATACCAATCCATTCATCTTGCCTAGCACTTAGATATGATTTATTCATAGTTTGGCACAATATACGACGTAATCCCCAATGCCCACAGAAATTCCAATGCTCCCACTACTTAGAAACGCGACATGCACACTAATGGTATCATCAGTGCTACCTCTTGGGATGCTATAAAACAACTTAGTAGGCACATTGCCTAGTTTTTTGTTGATCCCTCTACTTCTACCCAATCGGATACTCTTCCTACCACTGCAATAAACTCTATGCAGTCTACGCAAAATCCCAAAGGTAAGAATAAGAAGAATAAGAAAAAGACCTCCTTCTGAAGAGCAGCAAGAGAGGAAATCCAACCCTAAGTAGAAAGATGTTGCACCACCTAACAATGGAAAGGACATAGTTGTCAAGTTCCCTTACAAGATCTGTGTGGAAGACCATATGACACATCGATGTCTGCATCTCCAAGAGTGCACGAATCTTCTTGCGTAAAAGCACACTAGCCAAACCACTATGGTCATACACAACCCTTTACCTGCTCAACAACAACCACATCTTATTGTGAACCCGCCTCAACCCCCGTAAGGGAGCAATGGCAGTTCAAATCATCCTTCTTCTCATGAAGGATCATCAACCATTTACAACTTTGAAATGGTTGTGGAGCTATAGAAACGGTCTCTTTCACCTCTAATTACCTCACATTAATATTTCAATCCAGGAACATTTTGTTATTTCAAAGGTTGTCTCAGTCTGAGGCTATCTGTCACACAGAATGAGTCGGTTTTGTAGACAAGCTTGACCTCCCTAGTATCTAAAGATATCTAGTGACAAGTAAGCCAATAAAAAACTATCTTTCTCTAAATATGCAATTAAAAACAAAGGCAAACAAGTGTTTTAGGCCTACCTCGGGTCTAGTGCAAGTTTGCGGAAGCCTCACTCCTTTGATCCAAATGAGCTCCCTTGTAGCAAGTCTACAAACACAAACAAGCAAACAAATTAAATAGCACCTGTAAAGCCAATGTAATAAAGCATATCCATCATAATGATCAAGGAATTTATGAAACAAACCACATAAGACAATTTGTTGAGAAAAATGAATCTAATTGTATTAATTCAAATCAAAGAGGAACTTTACAACTTGTGCCTTGATGTTGTACAAGCTCCTCCCAGCGTCCAGCAAGAAGTCTCCTCTACTTTGAGAAGTTTAACTCACTTCCCAATGAAGCCAAAAGGTATGTGATCTCTCCTCTCAAGCTTAACTAGGAAGTCTTAATTCCACCAGTATTTACCCTTAAAAATGTTCAGCTTCTAACCTCTTTAACAACTAGCCTAATGCCTTAATTTATAGTGCAATGAAGGGAAGTTACTAGGTCTTCCTTCAAAGGGATAAATCCCTCCTTCAAAGGGATAGCTCCTCTCATCAAGGGATTAGCTCCTTGTCTTTTGGGATGCATGAACCACCTTGGAGCGAACAATCCATGTCAAAATTCCTTCTAGAATAATCTAGAATTAACCCTAAGTGAGTTTTTTAGAATAACCTTGCGCCTTTTTGACTTTTACAGGGGTCTGCACCCACCCCTTTACAGACAGAGAGGGAAGATCCGCATGTAACATGAACAAAGGGTGCGATACCACACGTAACAGTGAGAGAAAGTGCAGAACCATAGCTTTATTGCTTTTTAATGGCTTTCTGTCATTTCCAAAGCTTGACATGAAGAGATGAGGTCTGAGACTTGCTTAGGAGGACAGTATAAGTGATGATAGAGCCATACTGACTACAAATAGTCATGGTGACAATATTTTTATGTAACAGATTGCCCCCTAAAGTGCTAAGTCTGTAGTAGATGAAGATTTCATTTATCATTGACGAAGAGTGAAGTACTTTATCATTTCGAGGATCATCTTGTGGAGAGCCCGTTGGAACCTGTAAAAACATTCAATGCAAAATATATATATGAAATCATATCATCGCTGAGGTAGGAATTCCCATACTCAGATCAAAACTCACTAGAAAACTAACTACTTTTTCGATATAGGAATGATCTTGTAATACATCACAGGTATAGACATATATAGACATAGTATGGATGCAACCATCTGTTTATGAATAGTCCACAGTATAATGAATACAAAATTCCTCGTAGCCTGGATAGTGGAAACTAAATACAGGGTCTTCATTTCTACTTCCCGAAATAGTACAATTCTATCCATGCAAATGAATGTGTCAAAGTCAAACATGGTAGAAACCACTTGATTACCAATCAATGATGTAAATTTTTAATAAGTGTGAGAGAAACCACCAATAATGTCAATGGCTCTCAAAGTACTCAGTACAATCCATGAGATGGGAATAGATGTGTTGATGTCGAACATGTCATGGAATCCTTTGATCGAAGGTCAATGATGCAACCTATCGTCGAAGGCGAGAAACCTGCTATGAAGGCATGCAGATCCCAAGGTACTAACGATTTCTAGATCATCTTTCTAGATAAAGAGCTGAAGTCGATAGAAAGCGATCCGTCATAGGCAAGCCCCACAACACGAAATCATAGATCAAGTTTGAAGAAATTTAGTTGTAAGGAATGACTCAGGGATGGTCAAGATGGATGACAGATATTTTGCAGATGAATGCGGTTATTTGCACTGACCTCTTGAACACATAACGACACAAAAGATGGTTTGGTGACAATTGACCCAAGTTTAATACCCAGAAACCGACTGAAGACTTTCAATGTGGTTGGATCAGCTGTTAGGTAAATGATTTCCCAACCTAGGTGAATAAAAGTGTCGTGTTCAAGAGTGGTTACAAAGTATGACAAATAGGCTCATTTTTCTCTCTTTTCCCCCACCATTTCTGGCAAGTACCTCTTTATTTTTTACAAGCTTGAGGAGGATAACATTTGCTTGATTATAAGCTCATTGTTCAGATGAGTCCAACTTAGTTTAAATTCGAACCCTAAGAAGGAGTGGTCCATTCTTGTTTGTAATTGAACAGGTCCTTTACTGTTAAATTTTAACGAGTCCAATATAGGAGAAACTCGGTGTTTTTCAATTTTAGAGAGTCTGAAAAAACTTAAGGAGACTCCAGGGTTGAACTTTTTCATAATTTTGTGTCTCCCAAGCCCGAAAAAGTATAAAATAATACTTGAGAGAACCGCTTGATATTTACGACCAAGGAGTACTTTTCGTAATTAGTGCCTCTAATCCGAAAAAGTAAAAAAGCGATCAATGACACGTCGTTTTATGACCAATATCGAATTTGAAACGACAAAAATCTAGCAATCTTTTCATGTTTTTATGGTCAGAAAAGGGTTGTAAGAGGACCGTCTTTTTAGTTTCATTTTAATGAGTTTAAAAAGAAAAGCTTGGCAATCTTTTCATATTTTAGGAGTCAGAAAAGAGCTTAAAGGTGACTCTAATGTTTTTTCATTGAAAATGACCGATTTCGCCTGAAAAATCCGTTATCCTGAACAAAAACTCAAACATTACTCATACTTGTTTAAAATGGATAAAAATGCTACAAAAGTTACCTTTCTAAAGTGAAACATAAATAAATTTACAATTTATTTATTTAAAAAACATATAAAAAGGGCTTTCGTAAATTCATTTTTACCATTTGAGATTTGGGTGAGAAAAGAGGGCTTTTGGTCAGAAACTTCCTCTGAAGATTGCGGAAAATCTATCCATCAAAATCGAGCGCTGTCTCCTCCAGGTAATCCACATCATCCTACTCTTCAATTTCATCCGTTTCAAATTGGATTTTAGGGTTTCATTTCATTTTTTAGGAGTTTTAAGGTCAAAAAACCCGTGTGTGGGGGTCTGCAAGTGTAACACAGGGGACCCGCGTACCCCGAATTTTTCGCAATGGGAAAAAAGTTAGGGTTCTGCACCTGCCATGAAGGCAAGGTGTGGGCCCATGCACTGTTTCTAACAGAGAGGGTGTGTACCCCGCGCAAAGGTTTTTAAACCCTAACAAACTCAAATTTCACCCAAAAAATTCAATTTTACATATTCTAATTCGCCTTTTTACTAAATGTAGGGTAAACATCATGCATGATTGGTGAGAACAGGAGCATGAGGATGTAGATCTTACCACGATAAATCATCAGCCTTCGATTGATGCATTGAAGGCATGCGGCTTATACAAATTCTGAGCCATACCTGGTATGAGGGCCCATGTGGACTTTCTGCAGTGGTTGGTAGATAGGTGGAGCATACAGGACCAGTTGTCACGCGGAATGAGTTATACTTGCGGACAAATCTAACCTTCCTAGGAGTCTAAGACTCTCTAATGACAAACAAACCAAATAAGAGCTATCCTTCTCTAGATACACATCATTTTACAAGAAATCAAATGTTCTCGATCTTACCTTAGGTCCAATGCTTGTTGTAGTAGTCCAGTCTTGTTGATCCGGATGAGCTCCTCCTTCACCTTCAGACCTGCATTCACTAACAAGGCAAACAATTACATAGCATCTGAATATTCATTATAAAACAAAATATATCTATCATACTGACCAAGGAATGTACGAAATAATTCAATAACAAATCATTGAGAAGAATGGACTTATTTGTATTAAATAATCAAAGGAACC